>JAVJIX010000208.1:0-217500 GCA_036785185.1 Paratrypauchen microcephalus
CTTGTGTCATGAACATTCTGTGAACTTGTCTGTAGTCTACTTTAAGGGTGATGGGTGTCTTTTTTTTGTCCATGAAGTTGTAAATGAGGTCAGTGACGTTTTGCAGGTTAAAATGCTCAAAAAAAAAAATTATAATAGCATACAAAATGTGTAGATTTTCTGGTATATTTAAGTGTATACTGTATTTTAAGTGTCTATATACATATACAAATCATTTTCCTGCATAAAGCATGTCCTTGGAAAAAAAAAGTTGATTAAAAACATATTTCTGTATTCAGACTAATAAAGGCATATCTTATCTCTTATTTATTTATTAAAAGGGACAATGCACATTAAAAGACAAGATAATGTAAGAGACAAACATGTACTTGTAAATATACAGGATCGTAGCCAAAACTAATTTCCATCCTTAGTCCTCTGCTGGACCAAGCCCAGCCACAAAACCCGCACAATTCATAAAACATGACAAAAGCCTCCAATACCCACTTCCACATGCACCTCTCACTCATACACTATAAAACACACTCATACGACATTAGTATTAAAATGTACAGGTCAGACATGTACTTACTTACATGTACTTAGACATGTACACTACTTACACAAGCACTGCATTAACATCTATTTACAGATCTATATACAAATATAACTGCAGTCCCCGGCTCATGTGCAAAAGACGTTCAAGTTCACTTGTGTGGACAGATCTGATTGTCCAATAGCCACAACTCAAGTTGATCAGAGAAGAATCTGAGTGTAGACAGCTCACGTACAGTCACTGGGATGGTGTTCCAGGTTTGAGAGGTGCAGAAAGAGAACACAGCCTGTCCAAAGGCACCTTTCCTTGATGGTGTTATACAATCACCTGTGGAGCTTGCTCTTGTTGATCTGTTCTGATTTTCTTTTTTAACAAATTCTTGGGACAGTGGCCAGATCATGTACAATTTTGTAGACAAGAGCAGAATCTGCCTTTTTTTTTTTTTTAATCCCAGCCCAATATGTTACGTTTCTTCAGAATAATGCAGCAATGGTGGGCCTTTGTTTTTTGTCTAAAATTTTAAGAGCTTGTTTATATACTATTTCAAGAGGTCTGCGCATTTGATCGACTCGCAAACAAATAGTTTTGACAGAAAATTAAGACATCTTTTAGAGGGCGATAATAAACATCGAGGCAGCTTTTCACTTTGGTCATTACCTGGACCTGTCTTTTAACCTCTAGAAGTGCGAAGGTTAAATTTAAGCGAACCAACAAAAGCACACCAGTAGGCCACAGGCTATGTGGCTACAGGTGACCCATGCACCCACTCACCTCTACATCAAGCTGCGACAGCTGCATCGCCCTCAGTCAGGAGGTGGCTGTTTTCAACGCATATCCATGTTTGAAAGCCGGGTGGAGAGCGAACTGGATATCGTCCTGGGCAAGACTCGGGCCACCGCCAACAGCGCCCAGCTGGCTGACACTGTTCACTGCTCCGGGGACGCCTCTAAGCACCAGCCCTCACCGTTCGACCCCGGCGTTCCAGGTACAGACGAACACTATTGGCTTCAGTGAGGGGCTAGACCTAAAGCCCCGATCAGCTCTGCCCCAGTCCAAGGAGATGCCTGGATTGTTGTGGCCTGTAATGGCTGCGGACGAGGTAAGCTCCTCTTCCACCATAAATGTAGCTCTGCCAAATAAATTCAATGTCCTGGACCATGAGGATTTTCCCCCGCTACCTCAAACTTACAAGGGCCGGTTGCATTTCACCCCGGCTCCAAAATCAGATTGCCCCGGAGTTCGGGGCATGGCCATTAATGCATCGCCACCAGCCTTGGTTAACCGGAACACGGAGGTTCCGCCTCTGTGCCGGGTTCGTCCACTCGGCGTCACGGGGGGAGGACCCACTGCCCCCTCTCCGCGTGCATGTGTCCCGTGCGTGAGCGGACAGGGACCTCCGTTCCCTCCTCGCACATGTCGACCCTGAGAGCTTGATGTGCGCGAGGAGATGGTCCCGCTCCTGACCATGCCGCCTTGGCCCCGGCGTCCAGGCCAGACCCGTCCGTGTTAATTCTCGGCTCTTCCATGATCCGACACGTGAAAGTAAACAAAGGCCACACCTCCTGTCACCCAGGCGCTCTCATGAAGGACATCATAGACTCCGCCCCTACCAAGTTTTGAATATCACACTTTTTTTTTTTTAAGCAACCCCCAAATTTTGTGTCACTCTATGCAGACCACCAAAAAGACAGTGGCAGGATATGAGAATAATTAGACATCTGGAGGCAAACAGACGTATGGTAGTTACATTGGAGACGATCACATCCAGCCAAAAGCCCTCGACGAAAAGAAAGTGTCTCCGAACAACGTATTTCATTGGAGGTAATGATGTTTGCAGGAACACAGTTCTCTTTCTTATGGGGTGAGTAAAGTGCCTCTAAACTTTGACACTAAAAGCTAAAAGCACCAGTCACTTCAAGCAATTCAAGCATTATTCCAGGGGACTACCAAAAATACTTCATTTTACTGCATTGTACTGCATAATGCAGTATTTTGGACATGAAAAAACTGCAGTTTTCCTGTTATACATGGCAGGTTTTTTCATAAGGGTGAGGAACAGACTATATGACTCTATGTTTTTTATGTCAATTTTTTTCTAATTTCTGCACATTTTTTAAATGTATTTTTACTTTGATATTTTTTTTCTCTCTTTTTCATTTTACATTATATAATACATTTTATATTGTATATTTTCTTATTACGCCTAGTTGTGCTTTTATTCCTTAGTGTATTGTTACTGTTTCTGTCCTGTCTTGCACTGGTACTGTGAACAAATTGACAATACAGGTGACGTTGACTTAACATATTATCCTGTGATATTATTGAATGATTACATGGGCTTTTTGTTATAAAAACATTTCCATTTTAACAAAGTACCTTCTAATTCTGATCTGCCCTGAACACCACACCACAGTGATGATCTGCAGGGGGAGGGCTTATCTTAATGTCATGCCAATGAGCACCATTCTGTCTCCCAGCCGTACAATGAGACAAATCTTCAAGAGGTCTTTTCTCACTTTTGTGTTTTCAGATGTGCATGCTTTCAAATGGCCACAAAGTCTTCAAATGTTATCAGATTTCCACGTGTAAGACATCGTTGGAAAGCTTAAAAACTTACATTCTTTCAGAATCTGAACAACTCAGTAGTTCCTCATAGAACAACAATAGGGGTTGACTGGTATATATTCCACGGTGACACTCCTGCTCATCCACTGCACCAGACTATAGAGCAGGAGTGGCCAACCCATGCTTGGTTTCATGCTCTTATGTTCATATCAAAGTTTGTGTTTGTTTTTTGTTTTTTTAATGTGCGTGTTCGCTTTGCTTGAGTTCAATACGGTATTTTCATCAAACGCACATGTGCATACATTGAACATTGTACCCCCGGGCCGGGGCCAGGCTAACCCACCCGACCGTGGCTACAAGTTGTCCGAGTTTCGGGACGGGCCCGGAAGTGCGCCCGCATAGACCGTCGGGTGGCCGCGGACGGCGGGACTAACAAAAGGTCTGCGCCCTACGAAGGGCTAAGCGCAGCCGTTGCCCCGTCGCCCTTTTGCGGACACCCTGCTCCGCACGCTCCAGATCTCGTCCCCGGAGGGCCGGGTCGGAAGAGCCCGGGGTGTGTGTGTGTATGTATGTGTGTGTGTGTGTGTGTGAGAGAGAGAGAGAGGGAGAGGAAGGGATGGGTCATGTTCATGTGTGCCCATGTGTATGATGTGGCTCTTTGCGGTAACAGTAAAAAAAGTTTCTCGATCTCTGACTGGTTGGCCACCCCTGCTATAGAGGGACAGATAATACTCCCCACAACTAGTGCCATCAGGCGATTAAAAAAAAAATCTAATAAATTAATTACTCTGCGATTGAGTTTGTCAGTTTTCATGTGGTCGCTTTGCTCATTCGTTTCCCAAATTCTGCGAGCGTGGTTTCATAGGTGATTGTCGAAAAACAATCATGTAATGTTTGGTGAAGTGCGCTCACGCTCACTCTATCACCGGTAACAATGGAACATTTCGGGTTATTACTTATTATTATTTCGCCTATTACTTACTATTGGCCTGTTAACCTTTAGCGGAAGTGTACGACGGATGCGGTCCGCCGCAAGAGGAAGTTTACAAGTGAACAGGCTAATGGAGCTAACGTGGGCACATTGATGCGAATCGAGAGAAAATATGCGAATGCGAAAGTTTGGGATGCAAATATATCACCTTTTGGACAAATGTTATGTTTTGAGAAGAAAAACAAGCTTTATTACGAGTCCCCGCGAACTCTCACCGGACCCAATTACCTGAGCTCCAGAACGCGAGCAGAACCGGGCTGAGCGCAAACTGTCAGAGGTAAGCCGGTGTTGCCGCACAAAACTTTTTAGAAGGAAACCCATACAGATTAACATAAAAAAAAAAACACACTATCCCTTTAAAATAAAAGTTTCAAGTTTAACTTTAAGGGTAAACCCCCTGAACTCAATCTCACGGAACTGTTGATACCTGTGTAGGAGAAAAGTCACTGATCGCTATCTTCTCCTTCCTCCTGTGCACTGAAACCACTGAAGTCGTTATCTTCAGGGTTACGTGCTACATTCGCTGTCTTGATAAAGAATTAATCCATACATAAGCTGCACCTGACTATAAGCCGCAGGGTCCGAAGTGTGAGAAAAAAGTAGCGGCTTATAGTCCGAAAAGTACGGTACTATATTTTTTGCTACTTATTTAGAACTTATTATTACATTTATTTGTAACTCTTGTTCTTACATTATATTGTGAAGAGTGAGCTACTGTGTCCAAATAATTTCCCTTGTGGATCAATAAAGTTTGTCCAAGTCCAAGCTCAGAGTTGCCAAGCAAACTGCTCACAAGACACTCCTCCTGATGATAACCTTAGAGATGATCCTGTCAAAGAAGAGTGGACATCATAATTGCACTTCTGATATGTGCACAAACTCTGGTCATCAACTACAAGAAACGTCTGACCTCTGTGCTGCAAACAAGGGATATTGTTATTCAAGGGTCCAAATAGTTTTTCCTATTTGATCTAAATCTCAATGAAATAAGTAAATCAGTTCATCTATTTTCTTTAAAGTTATTTTCTGGAAAAAAAAACACCTTTTCTTTTTAATTTCCATTACACCCCCAAAAATTATGACAATACCATTAAAATAGGGTGTTTCTTTGCAGCAATGACAAACTTACAGCAACGATGTCTCATGCTCCTCCACTAGCCTACATGAAATGTTGTTCTGAGGTAATGCATTCCACTCTTCCACAATGTGCCATTAACATTTTACTTTTTGCTTTAATATTTTTAAAGTTATTATTTACTTTTTTCGCTGATTACATTATATTTCCATCCAGAAATGACGTAATGTAATCAGCAAAATAAATATAGTGCTGATAGATTTTTTTCCACTGCTACCTCTAACAAATACTATTTACAACAGGTGTGATGAATTAAATTTTTCTACCCAGTAGATATTTGTAGAAATAAGTATATCCTATCTAAATTTGCACTGATTGATGTACTGCCAACTTACATAGCCCTCTGCTGACATGTTGCTGCTCCAGCTCTTGTATTGTTGGGGCAATGCCACCTGGTTGGTTGTGGTGGTCTCCATCAGCCCCTGTGTCCCTGTGTGCAGGTGAATATCTGAGTGGATCTCTCCAGTCTTCATCACTGTCAGTGTCAGAAGAGTGCTTTGTGTCTCCCTCAGTCTCTGAGTGGACATGTGTCTCTGCTCTGATGTCCTCTCCCTGTGTGTCTTCTCTCTGCTCAGTTTGTCTTTGTTGAAGTGGTGAGGACTCTTCTGTCTTCACGCTCACAGCACTAAACTCTGGGACAGACCTAAAAAATATAAGAGACATTTGTATATTTCAAACTCAATCTGAATATTTGTAATAGAAATGAATAAGTATGAATAACAAAATAAAGAATTGCAGTTTGAAAGTGTCTGAGACTCACACTTGCAGCTGTTCTTCCTCCTGTTTGATGTTGTGTTCTTCTTTAATCTGTGGAGTCACCCATCGAGTTTGAGGTAGTGGTGCAGACGTGACATTATCATAACTGCAACAACAATCAGAGTAATAATAAAGTTGCTGTGTGAGAGTAATGTACGCTGTGTAAAATCTTAGCCATTACTTTAGATTTACGTTTAATGAAGTAGTTTATCCTAGAAAACATGAAGAATACTTTTATCACCAGTCGAATAAACTACTGTAATGTCCTTCTGGTCTTTCCAAAGAGTAATTCAGGTTTCTATTACAAAATTCATGCAGTCCTATAGAAAGGGCGGGAGCACCTAAATCACTGCATTGTCTTCTGATTTTGATAGATTTTCTTTTAATGTTTAAATGTCTAATTTTACCTTTTTTTTCAGAACTGTACCTTTTGAAACTATGGATTTTTTTCCTCCAAGGTTTCCCAAAGTTTATTTTAGGCATTTTATTAGTTATAGGTCATCTATCATTTTAGAGGGGCGGCTGCAGCTGCCTGTTCCCATACTCTTACTTGGGCGTGGTTCTGGTTGTGGATTTTCAACATGTTGCTTATGATGCTCTCTCAACTGAATACCTGTATTCATCACGATGTGAATTTTTATGTATTTTAGCATGTTGCAGCAGTTTTGTCAACATTAGCATTATATTACATCTTATTCTAATAGACTACCAAAATGTATTGTTTATTGCATTGTACTGTATAATGTTTGAAATGTAGTTTTCATACACTGCATTTTTTTCACAAGGGTGAGGAACAAATTTGTGTATTTCATTATCAAAGTCAATTCCACTAAAAACAGATATGGTAAATTTTTCCTAATAACAGTGGACAGTGTATAAAATATTACAGACAATCCACAGGACAATGTGCATTGTCAAATAAGTATTTACAGATGTATGTGTGTCATCATGTGCAATAGAATGCGCAATGAAAAATAAAGATTGTAAATAAATGTCCACATAAAGAATGTGCAACATAGTCATTAATGTTTGTTATGACTTTGACTTAAAGGCGGACATCAGCTACCATTAGACTAAACGTCGCCAGAGAAAATTTTATGCCAAAAAATTAATTGTTTTCAACTAATTCCACATGAAATCAAACATATGGACTTTTTACACTGGGAATCTTCCCCAGTTTGCAGCCTTTGAATCGCAAGACTTTGGGTTCCTTTTCTGTTTTCCAACGTGCGTGAATGCGCACTACACAGACAGTAATTGGAAACAGCACGGCAAATCCTTTGGAAACTTTTTAAAGACTGGGGAGTCTTGACGGTATCTGCTTTGACATAAGACACCACATTTTAGTCTACTGGACTTCCCAAATTGACATAGCATGGCGGTATACAAAGATTGTCAACATGTAAGAAAAATGCTTCTAAATTGCTTTTGTCATGTCAAAATGACTCATATGAAGGTTGGTCTGATGTTAATGATGGACGAGGGAAGTATGCTTTAAAGACAGAAATGGACTGTTCAAACTGTTGTTCATGACAAGCAGCAAGATGGTGGAAGCTGTGGGATTTTGGTTTTAAAAGGTAAAGATTTCAGTGTTTCCAGTATTTTTTTCCCTTATACTGTATCTATCCAGTTATATGTAACTGAATGCCTAAAATTGCATTTTGAAGTTTGCAGAGATTCTGAAAACGGCGACATCACATCGATCAAGACACACCCTGAAGCCGTTTAAAGGCCTGATTTTCCTATATGGGGATAAGTTTGGATGAAGTGTAAATTGACAAATGTTTCTTCTGTTGTCCCTGTCCTCATACATTGAATAAGAGACAAGCCCGTTTTAAATTGAATTGCAGAAATTGTCCCATCTTCAGTGTCTCCTGTATCACAATTTATTATTATTTTATAAAAGACATTTATTGCGCAGCGTTCCTGTGCCTTTTAACCTTACAGTGTTGTGTTTTTAAGTTGATTGTACATACTTATTATTATTAATTATATAATAATAATTTTGATGAATGCTCATATTTTCCAACTGTTTCTGAAACTTGCGTTGTGACACTGCAATTTCCCCATTGTGGGAAAAAAGTTATCTTATCTTATCTTATCTTACAATGGTGAGTATACTACTTATGCATTATTTGGGTGAGATATATGTCTGTCAAGATTTGGCTACCTTTTCCTCATATTCATAAAAAAATAATGGTGATTCTACAGTGGGAGCGTCTATTGCAACAAACTTTGTCAGGATTGCTACCTGCAGTGGAGCCCTCAGATAGCGCAATCAGAGCCTGTGTGGAATGAACGCGCGTTGAGCCATTTCAACAGAACACCTATCATAAAAGAACTATTAAACATGATCTGCGAGGTTAGCCTCAATCTACACAACTGTAAGGTAAGGTGCGTAAATCAGGAACATTTTCTGGTAGCCCATTTTACAGACAGCTCCGTGCCCTTGGTGTCCAGGCTCAAATAGATCCGCGCTTTCTCCACTTTACCAGTGTCAGATACAGGACGCATTGGCTGTCCAGCCGGTTTCTGCATAGTTCTTATTATAGATCCACGGTGTTCTGTTGAAATGGACTGCCCCGTCGAAATGACGTGTTTTACGCGCGCCTCTCTACGCATTCCACAAAAAGACTCTGTTTACCCACCAACACCGGTTCTTCTTTTCCAACTGCAGCTTCCTCACAGTTTGCACAAAGTTTGTTGCAATGGCAGACAAAATATACCAGTTAGCCGCAAAAGAAAGTCAGGTGTGTGTGGAATGCGAAAAGGAGCGAAAAACGTGATTCTTGAATTCCAGCTGGCGCGCACTGAACAAATGGTCTAAAGACTGACGCGTTTCGCTACACCGGACAGGAAATTCTGTTATCTTTGAAAACTCATATAAACGTGTCGAAATGGATTCAGAAAACTCATTTTTCTGGCGAAAAGCGTGTTTGTAGTTGTTTCGTAGCTCAGTGTTGTTGAAAGTGACACGTGTAAAATATGTATGACGCCTACTTTTCCTTATAAAGTTTTTCTCCATGGGTCTGAGCGCTTAACAGGAATGGGTTTAACAAAGCGTTGCCAAAAAATCCAAAGTTAGCCAAAAAAGGTTTTTTGAGGACACATTTAACAACGAATGATAACAACAGTATCACATTTCTGTTGACAATTTGCTCATCATTTGAAAACGCTTTATATATTGTTTTTTCAAACAGGATGAGTATTAACTCATGGAAACGTCTGTGTCCCAAAGAATTTTCCTAGCTGAAAAAATGTCTGGGTTAAGTCCTGTGCAGCGATGAGTAGCGAACTTGTTTTCTAGGATAAACTACTTGTAAAAATGTAAATCTAAAGTAATGGCTAATATTTTGCACAGCGTACATTACTCTCACACAACAACTTTATTATTACTCTGATTGTTGTTGTGGTGATGATAATGTCACGTCTGCCCCACTACCTCAAACTCGATGGGTGACTCCACAGATTAAAGAAGAACACGACATCAAACATGAGGAAGATCTGCTGCAAGTGTGAGTCTCAGACACTTTCAAACTGCAATTCTTTATTTTTTTATTCATACTTATTCATTTCTATTACAAATATTCAGATTGGGTTTGAAATATACAAATGTCTCTTATATTTTTCAGGTCTGTCCCAGAGTTTAGTGGTGTGAGCGTGAAGACAGAAGAGTCCTCACCGCTTCAACAAAGACAAACTGAGCAGAGAGAGGACACACAGGGAGAGGACATCAGAGCAGAGACACATGTCCACTCAGAGACTGAGGGAGACACAGAGCACTCTTCTGACACTGACAGTGATGAAGACTGGAGAGATCCACTCAGCTGTTCACCTGCACACAGGGACACAGGGGCTGATGGAGACCACCACAACCAACCAGGTGGCATTGCCCCAACAATACAAGAGCTGGAGCAGCAACATGTCAGCAGAGGGCTATGTAAGTTGGCAGTACATCAATAAGTGCAAATTTAAATAGGATATACTTATTTCTACAAATATCTACTGGTAGTAGAAAATTTCATTCATCACACCTGTGTAAATAGTATTACAGAGGCAGCTGGAAATCATTTCAGCATTTTTATATCAAATATTATCATTTCAGAAGCAAAAATTCTGAAATTTAAATAATAACTCTAAAATATTCTTTTGCACAACAAACAGGAATTTATGTTTGTGGAGGTTTACTTTAGATTTTGTAAGTTTGTTTACTGACAAAGAAGGTATCTACATTTTAATGGTAGATTTTTAAGTGAGAGATGGAACATCAGTTCCAGGATCTTAGTGAAAAAATTGATTTTTTCATTTAAATATTTGAACCCCGGACCCTTGTTTGCAGCACAGAGGTGCCTGTAGTTGATGACCAGGTGTGCACATATCAGAAATTACTCCTATCAAATATCTTAACTCAGTATTTGACTATGGCTAGGACTTAAACCCTGTTGACACAGGAGGTTTGGACACATTTCACTCACTATAGATTAAGCCATTGGTAAATTTTAAAATAAGAGAAAAACTATGCATTTGTCAAAAACTCATCATGAAATGATGAAGAGTAAATATAACATATTTATTGAAAGTGTTTATGAGGTTAAGGACTCAGCGATGGTGCTTGTTGCAGCAGATGAATGTAATCCGTTTCCGATTTTGAAGCGTCTTCTAGAATGACTATAGATTTCATGATGGAACAGCTCATTGCCTATGACTCAGGGAACACCATGTGGTCAGATAAGCTGCTGTATGCAAGATTTGCAAGCACTGCAATTTATTTAACTGTCAGCAATAACTTATCTTACCAAAATATTTGTATGGTTGACATATCATGTCTAATGATTTGTTCTTTCGCAATGACACACAAAGTATCAAAAGACACTGTGGGCAGGGAAAATTCAAGAGCTCCTTCCATAGGAAGCATCATTTCATCGATGAGAAGTCTAAGAACTCCACCTGCATAAGTTGACCTTGAGACCACTCAGCAGGGGTCATTGTCAGGGCCCACAGCAGAGGACTATGTCCTCTTCTCCTTTCCCTCTTAGATGAAGTTTGCTCCCTGGCAGAACACTTTCCCAAAGCGACTTTCCCACAGCCTGACAGAGGCGGGATCAATGCAGATTGTTAAAGATCTGAAAGATTTTTTGGTTGCTGTTCCTTTTGGTAATGGCATTGAATGAGTCTAGCACCTAAATGTTAATTATCCATTTACCATTGCTTTAGTCATTTGTATCTTGTATAGTCGTGTGGAAGTCACTTTCATAATGATGGCACGAAATGTCTTGACACCATGTAGTCATTGAAAAAAAAATGTTTAGTAGTCTTGCCATGTCTTCCTTGAAATATTGAAAGCTCGTAGAAGCAAGAATTCTCATTGAATGTCACTGAATTACTGATCTTGTGTGGAGGCCATTTGACTCAAACGAATAATTTGAGCTATTGAAGTAAATCAGAGATTATATTTAAACACTCTGTTCACTCACTTACTATTGCATGGTCACTTTAGTAGAACATCTCGCTGCAGCTACAACTTGTCTTTTAATGTTTGACAGCCTTTGGATAATTTGTTTTAAAATGTGATATTGTGTTGGGAAAATCTAGTAGCTTTACTGTTGTGAACGTATGTTCTTAAGTGTCTACTTTATTGATATTATCTTAATGTTATGGGATGTCACAAAAAAACAGAAGTTTATTCTAAAGTTTACCATTGTTCATTTGAATAAGTCAGTTCACTCAACAAAGTGACACAGCTGGTTAGGTTTTGCACAGAACCCAAAGTCCAATTCCAAAAATCATTTTTTAAACTATTCTTTCTCATCTTGCCATCTTTACAGGTCAGAATCAGTTGGCCATTGTACTTTGTCAGGTTCAATTTCTTGCAGATGTTTTTTATTCGCTTCTGTTGCTTGGACACAGCTCCTCAATTCAGTTTTCTTTGTTGCACAAAATCTTAATACTTTATGAGTAGATGTGAGATTTCCTACACTCACGTTTCTGCTCTGAGGTCATGCGTGCCTCTTCCATTCAGTTCCTACTGTCTAAATTTTCAACTTGTCTTCCAGCTCTGACAAGTTTCAAGAACACCTAAAGGAGTGTTTACATTCAAGCCTAGGTCGTTGTGCACAAAACATTTTCATTTCCTAAAATGAACTGTCTTTAAATGGTATAGTTCACATAAAACGAAAATACAAATGTGCTTCTTTGTAAGCAGGATTGGACCTTCATATTATAAATTTATTTTTTCTTCCCTTCATTTCTCATCCATTATTTTGTCTACTCATTTTTTGCAACAGTAAGTGTTGTGCCACTAAAGGCTATCAGGTTGAACTGCAAATGTGGATGTTTTTAACATGTTCAAGTTACATAAATTGAGCTGACTGAGCATCTCTGAGTTTGCTGCCAGAGCCTCAAATGATATTTCTTTAATTTTCTGAACAATCTCATGAAGCCAGAGATTTCATTTTAATATTTCTTTTAGTTTTGCTTGTCAAAGCAGCTGTATTTTGTAATTCCACTAAAATGGTTTTTTTGTAGAAATGCCATTTGCAGTTTGTTTTCACTTAGATTTTTGTTTTATATTTTTCGCTTTAAAAATATCAAAATGTGAAGGAGTCTTTTTTCACTAAACTCTACTTCTGCACTCAATTTTGATGTAGGTTTCATAACAGTAGCTCAATTTGTATACGATCTGATAAATTTAAATTCATTGTGACAAACAAGGAACCAGAAAAGCATTTTGTATTTCAAATAAAGAAAATATTACTTCACAATCTGCATGCCACCAACCTTGGATAATCAGTACGGTCCTTTTTAAATCCCTGTGAAAACTCAATGTGAGTTCCCTGCTTCATATGATGTTCACGAGCATTCCCGTTTGCACAGTTTTCAAACGCACACACGGTCTTTATGATCCAAAAAGTCAAATGCAGCAATCTGACCGAAACATTCAAGAGTTTGCATGAGGAGTACGCTTATCATCATCTCTCGCAAATCACTCAAGTCCTTTATTACTTTCTCTGTTCCTTCGTGCAAAAACCAAGTGTTTAGGGGAATCTGTTACTTATCTATTAGTTACTTTCCTGTTTCATTTGCACTAACGTTTTCACAAAATGATGCAAGTGTTTATTTACCATTATGCACATTTGAGAACACTAAGATTGGAACCTTCAGAGCAATGTTATCAAGAATCTGATGACCAAAACAGGCTTCTGAGATGTGCCTGCAAGACTTTTATTAAATGCTTTAAATAACTCAGAAAATGTTGAGAAAAAAACTGTATATGAGGATTTGGCATCTTGAGACATGTTTAAATGAGACATGAAAATACTTGACCACATGTACGCAGATTAGGGGACTATTTCAGAGAGTTTCAGAATGTTTGGTTTATTAGACCACCATGTTGTTAATGAAACATTATTTCACTTCTGACAGTGCAAGCCTTAGGGACAGCTTCTTCATCCAAAATGTTTCTCATTGAAGCACAGAGCAAAAACTTGATTTACACTTGTTGATGTTGCCATAATCCTCATCGCCTTTCTGGAGGAGGAAATCACTGTCCCGCTTTTCAAACCAATGAATTTTTTGTTATTTCTGCGTTTTTTTTTTCCATGTTTTGTTTTTTCTGAGACTGCATTTCTTGTATATATAGTAATTGTGTTTACTATGTCTCTTTAATTGAATTGCTTGCATACCACGTGGAGCAGTGTGTGTGACACATACACGAAAGCTGAGCATCGCAACAGAGACACCACCATATGTTCCACTGGCAAACTGGATATGTTTTAAAACAGCCATTTGAAAATACATGTGTAGACATCTTCCAAAAAGTGTCTCTGGCGTTACATGTAAATTGACTTCAGAGGAGGAAAGTAAAGCGTATGTTTATTGTTTTCTCAGCTGTTTAGTGTATACATCCATCTTACATGCTGCACAGGGGAGCTCTCATTTTTATGACATTTCTTGGGGATGTTTTAAGGGACAATGTCTTCAGCGTTCTGTTGGAGATTTCAAAATTAAAACATTTTAATTTGAAACGTTTTATTCAGTTCTTTAACTTTTCATTGATTCTGTGTTTTTGCAGAGGAAATTTCTTTTTATCAGTTTTTCTGAGACATACATAGTGTAAAAAATATTGTGATCATGATTAAATTGTGTTAGTATTTCATATGAGAGACCCCGAGGGCTTGAATCCTTGAAAGACTAACCTGAGACAGTGTCTTCTGAGCCAGTTTAGTTGATAGTCATCTGCAGTCTGGCGGACATTGGAGTGGTTGGACAGGCAACACGATCTCAAACAGGAGGATAGACCAGGGAGACACTTGTTCATGCAATTTTAACATTTTTCATGATACTTATTCTTAGCAAATGAAATATTCTTTTGATTTACAGAATTTTTCATCCCAGTATGTGTACCCCACCGCTTCAGACATGAGCAGATAAACACACAGGCCACTACATGTCCTGAATTGAGTACACAGAGTCCTCACTTGGAAGTGACAAGACTGAGAGATTCATAATTTTTTAAACAGGGACTCTGCTGATGGAGACCAGAACACAAATCCAGATCAGAAAGAAGCAACAGAGACTTGAATCATTTCCATAGAAGAGCTACTGAAATCTTGTTTGAAATAAGTCTAAATATTTTTACGTCCATTCACCGCTTCAGCTGTTGTTGTAAGACTGCTAAGTGGCAATGGAACAAGCAGCTCTGGAGGCGGGAATCTATCTTATTTCACTCAAAGAAATTTTTCAGTGTCAGCCATGAGAAATTACTTGTATTTTTGACCATTTAGTTGAAAAAAACTTCTGTATGCCCACAGACACAGAGGGAGACCATTGGGGCACAATGTGTGGCAAGCTTGATCTCGACAGACGGCCACAGAGACCATTCAGCTGCGGCGTCTGTGATTGAAGGGAGATCTGTCTTCATGACACACACAAGAAGCACATCTGCGGGAGCCAGAATGGACCAGTCTTCGCATTTTCAGGACCCAACTATATGAGACATATTGTCGAAGTTTTTAGCGTGCGTAGGAAGTCACACTGTTTTTGCTGATTAATTTAATCATAATTCTGTTTTTTAACTAACCTGTTTTTAATAAGGTTTTTTTCTAACAATATTAAAACTATCACCATACGAATTCTGCATTTGTACCATTATATTTTCATTGAGCATTTGAAAACTGCAAATGTCCACTGACCCATTTACTTTCTGGACAGACATCCATCACCCTGTAGACTAAAGACAAGTTCACAGAGTGTTCATGACACAATGCACTAGGTGTGTAAGTGTGTATTCTCTTGTTCCTGCAGCTGTCCTCTTTCTGGTCTGACTTCACAGATTAATATAAACAGGAAATACAGTATTGTTTATTATTTTTATTTTGATTCATACTTATTCATTTCTATTACAAATATCAGATTGGGTTTGAAATATACACAATTCTATCTGTCCCAGTTTAGTGTTGTGATAAGAGGAGCCCTCACAACGCCACTGAGCAGAGAGAGACACAGGGAGAGACATCGAGCAGAGACACACAGAGATCACTGACACTGACAGTAAGCATTTGGAGAGCTCATCTCACCTGCACAAGACACAGCTGATGGAGACACCAACATGTCCAGAAGCTCCACTGCAAAACCATACAAACGTCTGCACAGAGACCAGAGCACTGTGGACAATGGAGACATGTCAGGTGAAGGATTCAGAGCAGTGCTCTGTTTAAAGAGAGATTTGGGTCTAGATATAAACTACAATACATAGGAGAGTTCTTATTATAGATTCATGCAAAAAACATTTGGTTTAAACCATATAATTCACACATTGTTTATTCAGTTCAGATGTCATTTGTTCTGTATTTGAAAATTACAGGGAGAAATACTAAGTATCATTATACATGACACCTTGAGAGAAATTCAGCTGTATTTGTAAGAAACATTTGAAAGGGTGATCTAAATACATATGAACCACTGGGAGAAACATTCAGCTGTCAGTCTGTAAGAACTGCTGATTACTATTTAAACACATATGAAACACAGAGAAACCATTCAGCTGTTCTATTTGTAAGAGTTTGAAAATCGTTCAGCTCAAATACATATGAGATTCACAGGGGAGAATATTACAGAAATGTGTAACAGGTAAAAGGAGAAAAATATACTGGACAAAGTTTATTTGTGAAAACGTTTTGCAGCTAAAGCTACTTCGTCAGTTCTGGCTAGAGTACCATGGTGGACACTGCTTGTTTGTAGAAAACTACAATGAAATTACTTGAAACTATATCTTTGTTTACAGGTTCTGTCTGGCAGTTTAGTATACCCATTCAAAATGGATGTAATCTTAAACATTCATATGAGGATTACTTGTTTGTTTTGATTGTTTGTAAAAACATTTGGAAAGAGATTGTGTCAAATCACATATGAGACACACATAGACTGTTTATATAAATGGACATAATGTAGCTGCCTGTTCCAAATAGAGTTCACATGTTTTTCTGAACCTCCTGCTGAGTGCCCCATTGATTTAATTGGATTATTCTCTCTGTGTGAGTATTTTGGTTTTAAAATATTTGTTTAAGTCACTGAATGGAGTCTGTGTATTTTTCTGTTTTTGTTTTTCTATTTTGTTTGTTTAAAATAAACTGGGATTTCATACTGTCTGAAAATCCTCTGAGTTTTTGAAACGCCGGCCAGGTAACACTGTGGGTTCTGATTCTCCTCTTGTCTCTCTTGGTTTATACATCTAGACACACACAGGAGGATCAGTTGTCAGGGGGCTCACCACAGGTTGTTCTTTTTCTTTACTCTGTGTTTGCTGTGGCGGTTGACTGTTTGAAAACAAAAAAACAATAGCCAGATCAGGTCCAGAGGTGTGAAACACCATTATGGTACTGAATGGGTATGCTAAACTAGACGCCAGACAGAAACTGTAAAACAAAGAGGTGATAGTTTCATAGTAATTTCATTGTAGTAGATCCTCCCTACAGCTAGATATAAGCAGTGTCCACTAGCACTCTAAACAGAACTGAGATGTCTTTATTGATTTTCTTTAAATATTTACCTGGACGACTGAACCAACTTTCTGTTTATTTATCCTTTTTTATTGTCATCAAAAATAAAATCTCAAAACTCAATGCACATGTCTGATTTTAAATGCAAATTTAACGATGAAAATGAGAGAAGCAAATTAGAAGTGACCTCATCTGCTGTTGTTGGCCAGCGCTTCATTAAGCATGCAGGTTTATGTGTGAGGGTGTCTTCGTATAATATATTCATAGAAACAAAAATGTTGTTGTTAATTAACATTTGCAGACTGTAAATTGTCTCCAAATGCATTATTTTGTCATATTCATGTATTCCCACCACGCTCCAGCACCGGCGTTCGTCTTGCGAACTCGTGAGCGGTCAGAGCTGTCCCGTTAGCCAGAGTTGCCTAGACATCTCGGACTGCAGACAAACACCGAGAAATGAGCATTTATAACGGTTATTATTTGATATCCTCTTTAGCAAAAACGCTAAATCTGCGTAAAGGATTACCTACATTTTAATAAGTTGTTTCTTTTGTACACTAAAAACTGAATGTTTTTACAGTGGAAATTTCAGGGCATTTGTTTTAAAAGCGAACAATCAGTGAAAATAAGTGTTGCATTTTTTCATCTTTTATTAAAAAATATTTTTTTTTTAAATTAAAATTTCAAAATGTGACAATTATCACAAAAATCACAGAAGAGCACAGTTGCCTAAAAATTTACCAATAGTCTGGTTACCATATCACAATTTTGGTTACAACTTGTAGAGTTAGCGATTAATCCATTTATTTGAGCGTATTTTGTCTAAATCATGTCAATTGTCAGTTTTTACATTTCATTTGCTGTCTTCGCTGATACATGTCTTCGCTTTACGAGTTGCTAGGAAACGAACGGCATCCATCAGGATAATTATTTAGAGGGGAACTGTTGCGCCCGGTCTTTGCACAGCAATGGCGCCGCAGACATGTTTCATTAGAAGCGTGTTTAATTAAAGCGAAATTACAGTAGCGTCATCACATCAACTTCAAGTACCAGCGACGACTGCTGTCCACTTTTTTTGCGCAGTTAACAACCGAAGACCGCTGTGTTAAATCAAATCACTGGCTGCACTAATAGCCGCTTTCTCCGGAGCTGTGCTTAACTGGGACACGGCGCAGTTTCGTTTTGTCACACTATGTAAGGCCAAACTCAATGCCCGAGAATATGAGGTTGGGTCCTATGGCTTCAGATTTGTGTGCGCAAAGAAGGCTATGGTGACAAGAAGGATCAGATATGTTTTGTCATTTATCCAAAAAGAAGTCGTCATCCTCATGTTTCCAAACGTCTTCTGGTTTTGGAAAGTAAGCGTGAACAGAACCCAAACATACAATAGTAGTACAGTTACATTTTAGTCACGAATAAGTTATAATACATTGAGAAAACGCACAAGGGATTTACAGGGTTTGTGTGAAACGTGTGAATGAAACAAAACACAACTCCAGGTCCGTTTGTGATGAGGAAACTACATTAGAACATAGATAGAATAGAATAGAATAGAATAGAATGCCTTTTATTGTCACTATTCACATGTACAATTTACATTATACATACTCACAATGAGATTGAAAGCATCTCACTTCAGTGCAGACATTTAAGTAGACATTTAAGATATATACAACACAGCTGGATATTTACAACCCAGTATAAAAAATAGTGCAAAAAATTAGGGCAAAAAAAAAAAAAAAAACGTCCTGTACTACGCATTGGTTACCAGGTAATTGCAAGTATGGTATGGTATGGTTTATTTGCACAGGGACAATGCACAATATTTCATTGACCTTTGAAATAAACAATCGAAAGATGCACGGTGCCAGGCAATGTTCCCCCTAATTTTTCATGTGTCTGAGCTAACACACTGATCGTTCCTTGGACCCCTGTGAGCAACATCCGACATGCACACTGTGGCCACACCAGTGTCACATCTGAGATCATCACAAGTTACAGCTTATTCATCAAATGACTGCAGTTATTTCTGTTAGATTACTTTTAATCTAACTGATTTTTTTGGCCCACTCAGAATGACAAAGACAAAAATCTGTTCATGAGCTTTGTATATGTTGTGTGTCGGTGTGAGGGTCCTGCTGTGGTCAGTGAAACACTGAACAGTAGAATATTTAGAAAAATAACCTCAAATAAATAAAGAGATTTTTCCGGCTTGATAAATATAGCCTGCATATAGCTGCAGATTTTTTTATGGATTGTAGGACCTATAGGCTAGGTCATAAGATGGGTAATCTTTCCCAAAATAATAATCTCCAAAATAAGTATAAATTATTAGCACTTTATATCTTGCTTTTAAATCATTAGCCTGTTTAAGAAATTTTGTGTGAGTGTCAGACCTCTGCGGTATAATGCTCTGAGGAGAGGATTCACATTTTTAGAAAGTCATATATATATATATATATAATTATTGCACTGAAAAACATGCATCTTTACTGTGAGCGGGCTTGCATCTCCACAAACCTGATTCTCCTGCTTGTTTCCATGCTCAAAGGCATTTAACTTTCATGGAATCATGCAGGTGACGTGCCACTTCCAGAAATGTCCATGCTGTAACTTTATTCATAAATCATTCATAGTATTTTTATTAGGGGTGGGACTTGATTAAAAACAATTAACTGATTAATCACAGGCTTTGTAATTAATTAACTAATTAATTAATCTAAATTAATCACATGACATTTCCCCAAAAGCAGCATTTTATGCAAATAAATTGTATTGGATGACTTAATCAAATAATAGACACAGACATGACTTAAACTAAAGCTCATTTAATGGCTGGAAAAAATGTCTTGAAAAAATACATTGAACTGCATGTCAAAGTAGAAAACAAATGTAAGGCTCTGTGCAAAACTCTTGTCTTTCTGTACGGCATTTTAAACATTGGATCACACGCAGCTATCTGTAGAACATCTTCCAGACCTTTGTTTTCTACCACTGATAGTGTCTACAGTCTACAGCCGTGTCTCAATTCTCAGAGTGCACAGTTCGGAGCGTGGTTTTAAGGGGGCTCGGACTGCAGTCAAGACTGTGCACACTTGCATGGTGCACTGACAAACGTTCCGGCCCGGGTTGTTTCACACGCAAACTACGGATGCGTTAATATTTTGAATTAATTAACGACAAGCAAATTAATTAATCGTAATTAACACGTTAATGTCCCACCCCTAATTTTTATATTATATTTGGATTATTCATTCACACTATACACAGTGGTGAAGGCTGCCAATCTCACACACCACATTCTCTAAGTGGATGAAGAATCTTGCTTAAGGACACAACAGAATGCAGTAACTTCAAGTGAGGCCCAAATCACTCTCAACTTGTAATATGGCCAATACTGTCTCTAAATGATCCCAGTAAAACACACCCTCCCTCCTCAGACACGTTCAATATTTTCAGTCATTTTAAACTCATGCAGAGTTCTGTTTTTGCAGTGAAACAATAAAGAGTTTGAATCTAAATTATTCAGTTGTGATTGCTACAGCACAAGAGTGAGTGAGAGTGAAAGAGATTTTGAGAATGTTTATTTTTGATGTAAACAAGTAAATAAAGGGATAAATAAACAGAAATGTTGTTCAGTACTGTTCAGGCAAATATTTCAACTACTACAAACAAGTGCAGAAGAAAATACGCAGTTAAATCAATTAAAAAATGACTTTATTCTTAATCATTTTTTGATACGGCAACAACGTACATCTTACATTACAAAGTAAAAAACGTTGATTTACCATAATACCCTGTCATTAAAATTAAAATAGAGCCTAATGGTGATTTGGAGTTCTGGTTAACACAAATGTGTTTAAAATCACTGGAAGTCCACTAGTGAACAACACCGGTGGCCTGATTAGGTTTATTAGTTGTTATATATACAGTATTAATTCAACCTGCCACAGCTCAAATCTGACTGTAGTACAAGAAAAATATAAGTTCCCTGCTAGTGCTAGTTCTTACCCCTGTTAACAGCTGATCCTCACCTGTGTGTGTCCTTAGACTGTATAAACAAGTGGACTAAGGGAGTTTGATGTCACCCATAGTGTTAATCTCCACTCAAATGAAGCTCCATGATGCTCGCGATTACAGGAGCGAATGTAGAAGCCAGAGAAACGATATTATGAATAGGATTTTTTTAAACAAACAAAATAGTGGAAAAAAACACCAAATACACAGAAAAATACACAGACTCATGTACAGTGACTTAATACAAATATTTTAAAACCAAAATTACGAGGCTCACTGCAGCAGTTGCAGAGAGAAGGGCCCCAATATTCCAGTGTAAATCAATGGGAGCCAGTCAGCAGAAAGATTAGAAGAGCCAAGTGTGAACTTCCTATTTGGAACACGGCGGCTACGGCATTAGTTATGTCCATTTATTCTCGTAAACAGTCTATGTGTGTGTCCACATATGTGATTTGAGAAAATCCTTTCGAGCAAATGTTTTATTACAAACAGAACAGCTGAAAGGTTTCTCCCCTGTGTGTAACCTCATATGTGATTTAAGATTACTCTTTTGGGAAAATGTTTTCTCACAAGGAGTACAGCTGAATGGTCTCTCCCCTGTGTGTGTGCTCATATGGGATTTAAGGTGACCCTTTTGGGCAAATGATTTTCATACAAATAGAACACCTGAATGGTTTCTCCTATGTGTGTATCCTCATGTGTGTTTCAAGATGAAACTTTAGGCCAAATGTTTTCTTACAAAAAGAACAGCTGAATGGTATCTCCTCTGTGTGTGTCATCATGTGTATTTTTGAGACTGCAATTATGAGCAAACTGATTTCTTACAGACTGAACAACTGAATGGTTTCTCCCCTGTGTGTGTCCTCCTTATGTGTTTTGAGACTAGAACGATTAGCAAACGCTCTTCTTACAAACTGAACAGGTGAATGGTTTCTCCCGTGTGTGTGTTCTCCTTATGTGCTTTTAGAGTAGAGCGATCAGCAAACGTTTTCTTACAGACTGTACAGCTGAATGGTTTCTCCCGCGTGTGTGTCCTCATATGTGATTTGAGATCACCCTTTTGGCCAAATGTTTTCTTACATACTGAACAGCTGAATGGTTTCTCCGTTATGTGTGGGCCGTCATGTGTATTTTGAGATAGAAAGCGTCGAGCAAACATTTTCTTACAGACTGAACAGCTGAACGGTTTTTCTCCCCTGTGTGTGTGATCATATGTGTTTTGAGAGTAGAACGATCAACTGGCTGCCTTTCTTACATACTGAACAGCTGAATGGTTTCTCTCCTGTGTAGCAACCTTATATGTGTTTCAAGACTACTGTTTAGGGTAAATGTTTTCTTACAAACTAAACAACTGAATGGTTCCTCTCCTGTGTGAACTCTCCTATGTATGTGTAGTTTATATCTAGACCCAAATCTCTCTTTACAAACAGAGCACTCGTGCTTCCTGCTCTCAGCTCCTTCACCAGTTCCTGACATGTCTCCATTGTCCACAGTGGCTCTGGTCTCTGATGTAGACTTGTATCTGGGGGACAGATGTGAGTTTTGTTCAGTGGAGCTTCTGGCTCTGATCTGGACTTGGTTGTGGTGGTCTCCATCAGCCCCTGTGTCCCTGTGTGCAGGTGAACAGCTGAGTGGAGCTCTCCAATCTTCATCACTGTCAGTGTCAGTGTCAGTGTCAGAAGAGTGCTCTGTGTCTTCCTCAGTCTCTGAGTGGACATGTGTCTCTGCTCTGATGTCCTCTCCCTGTGTGTCCTCTCTCTGCTCAGTTTGTCTTTGTTGAAGCGGTGAGGACTCTTCTGTCTTCACGCTCACAGCACTAAACTCTGGGACAGACCTGAAAAATATAAGAGACAATTGTATATTTCAAACCCAATCTGAATATTTGTAATAGAAATGAATAAGTATGAATAACAAAATAAAGAATTGCAATTTGAAAGTGTCTGAGACTCTCACACTTGCAGCTCATCCTCCTCCTGTTTGATGTCGTGTTCTTCTTTAATCTAACAAGAGTCAGACCAGGACTCAGAGAGGGGAAAGCTGGACAGCTGCAGGAGATGAAGAGAATACACACTTACACATACATGTGCAGTCTTGTGTCATGAACACTCTGTGAACTTGTCTTTAGTCTACTTTAAGGGTGATGGGTGTCTTTTCTGTCCCATGAAGTTGTAAATGGGTCAGTGACGTTTTGCAGTTTTCAAATGCTCAAAAAATGAAAATATAATGGCATACAAAATGTCCACTAGATTTTCTCATATGTTTACGTGTATATTTTATAATTGTCCCTAAGAAAAAAACCTTAATTAAAAACTAGTGCTGTCAGGCGATTAAAATTAATCTAATCAATTACAGAATTTGTAATTAATTAATCACATTTTAATCTCATGACAGAAAGGGAGAAAGTAGCCACTTTGTCGGCCCGAGGTTTGTCAAGTTTTTCTGTGGTCACTTTTGCTAATTTACTTCCCCCCAAATGCTGAGCTCGATGCGGGAGGTTGAGCGTTACCGACTAGATATAGTCGGCCTCACCTCCACTCACAGCTTGGGCTCTGGAACCCAACTCCTTGAGAGGGGCTGGACCCTCCATTTCTCTGGCGTTGCCCGCGGGGAATGGCGAGGGCGGGCTGGTGTGGGCCTGCTCCGTTCCCACACAGCTCAGCCGTCGAGTGTTGGAGTTCACCCCGGTGAACGAGAGGGTCGCGTCCCTGCGCCTTCGGGTCGGGGACAGGTCTCTACGCAGGCCCAAGCGTATCGTGAAGGTCGGTTGGGAACGTCTGGTAGAGCCCTCTGTCAGGGGCACCTTCAACTCACACCTCCGGGAGAGCTTCTCCCGGATTCCGGGGGAGGCTGGGGAACATAGATCCGAATGGGCTCTGTTCTCGGCCTCTGGTAATCGTGCGGCCGCCCGTAGCTGTGGTCGTAAGGTCTGTGGTGCCTGTCGCGGCGGCAATCCCCTAACCCGGTGGTGGACACCGGAAGTAAGGGATGCCGTCAGGCTGAGGAACGAGTCCTATCGGGCCTTGTTGGCTCATGGGACTCCTGAGGGCAGCTGGCGGGTACCCGGCGGGCCGGTCGCAGGAGAGCAAAAACTCGGGTTTGGGAGGAGTTCGGAGAGGCCATGGAGGAGGACTATCGGAGGCGGCCTCAAAGAAATTCTGGCAAACCGTTCGGCGCCTCAGCAGTACTTCACCAACACTGTTTACGGTGCGGGTGGGGAGCTGTTGACCTCGACTGGGGAGGTTATCGGACGGTGGAAGGAATACTTTGAGGATCTCCTCAATCTCGCCGTCACGTCTTCCGAGGAGGAAGCAGAGGCTGGAGACGAGGCTGACTCGTTCATCACCCTGGCCGAAGTCACTGAGGTGGTTGGAAAGCTCCTCGGTGGCAAGTCCCCCGGAGGGTAGGTGGAGATCCGTCCTGAATATCTTAAGTCTCTGGATGTTGCTGGTCTTGTCTTGGCTGACACGTCTCTGCACGCAACATCCCGTGGCAGTCGGGGACAACGCCTCTGGACTGGCAGACCGGGGTGGTGGTCCCCCTGTTTAAGAAGGGGGACCGGAGAGGTGTGTTCCAATTATCGGGAGATCACACTCCTCAGCCTTCCCGCTAAGGTCTATTCCAGGGTGCTGGAGGAGGAGGAATCCGACGTGATAGTCGAACCTCGGATTCAGGAGGAGCAGTGTGGTTTTCGTCCCGGCCGGGGAACACTGGACCAGCTCTATATACTCTCCATCGGGTGCTCGAGGAGTACGTGGGAGTTTGCCCCAGCCCACATGTGCCTTTGTGGATCTGGAGAAGGCGGTCGACCGTGTCCCTCGTGGGGTCCTGTGGAGAGTGCTGTGGGAAGTATGGGGTTCGGGGCCCTTTGCTAAGGGCTGTTCGGTCACTGCGCGGGCGGAGCTGGGAGCTGTGTTCGCATTGCGGTGGTAAGTCGGACCGGTTTCCGGTGCATGTTTGGACTCCGCCAGGGAACTGCCCTTTGAATTTCTAGACGCAGTCAAGGGCCGGAGGATCAGTTTGGGAACCACAGGATCTCATCTCTGCTGTTTTGCAGATGATGTTGTCCTGATGGCTTCATCGAACCGGGACCTCCAATGTGCACTGGGGTGGTTTGCAGCCAAGTGTGAAGCGGCTGGGATGAGGATCAGCTCCTCCAAATCCGAGGGCCATGGTTCTCGACCGGAGAAAAAGGTGGCTTGCCCTCTCCGGGTGGGTAGAGTCCTTGCACTCCAGGTGGAGGAGTTCAAGTAATCGGGGTCTTGTTCACGAGTGAGGGAAGAGGATGGAGCGTGAGATTGACAGGCGGATCGGTGCAGCGTCGGCAGTGATGCAGTCGCTGTACCCGGACCATTGTGGTGAATCTACGTTCCTACCCTCACCTATGGTCATGAGCTCTGGGTCATGACCAAAGGACACTAGATGGCGGATACAAGCTTGGCAGAAATGAGTTTCCTCTGCAGAGTGGCTGGGCGCACCCTTAGAGACAAGGGTGAGGAGCTCAGTCACACGTGAGGGAGCTTGGAGTAGAGCCGCTGCTTCTCGTCGAGAGGAGCCAGCTGAGGTGGCTCGGGCATCTGTTTTGACGGATGCCTCCTGGATGCCTCACTCGGGAGGTGTTCCCGGAGCATGTCCCACTGGGAGGAGGCCCGAGGAAGACCCAGGATGACGCTGGAGGGACTATGTGTCCCGACTTGCCTGGGAACGCCTTGGGGTCCCCCCGGAGGAGCTGGAGGAAGTGTCCGGGGTGAAGGAGGGGTCTGGGCGTCCCTGCTTAGACTGTTGCCCCCGCGACCCGGCCCCGGATAAGTGGAAGAAAATGGATGGATGGATGGATAAACCGGGACTAAAGCAGGACTAAAGCAGGACTAAAACAATAAACATCGAGACGCTTTTGACTTTGGTCATTACCTGGACCTGTGTTTAGAAATTGAAGGTTAAATTTAAGCAAACCAACAAAAGCGCACCAGTAGGCCACAGGCTATGTGGCTACAGGTGAGCCATGCACCCACTCAGCTCTACATCCAGCTGTGACAGCTGCATCGCCCTCAGTCAGAGGGTGGCTGTTTTGGAACAACGCATATCCATGTTTGAAAGCCGAGTGGAGAGCGACCTGGATATCGGCCTTCAGCCCCATTGGTACGCCCCTGTGATACATGCTGTTGCGAAAGACCTGCGCGTGCTCGTGGCGGTTACGTGCGGTGTCCGCCCGCGGCTCACATGGGCTCACGCGGTTGATTACTTTTGTTTCTGAATACGGGACTATTCCATTTTTCAAGGGACATTTGGCAACCCTAAACACAACTATACATATATATACACCCAAAATCTTTCTCAACGCATTTGCACAGAAAAAAACCCCAAAACACTCGGCTGAAAAAAAAAGCGGAGAGCTGCTAAAAGGCGGAACTCTTTTCATCCCTGTTTCCCCCACTACCCCCGAAGCTTACAAGGGCTGGTTGCATTTCACCCCGGCTCACTACAATCTAGATCGCCCGGAGGGTCGGGACATGGCCATTAATGCATCAACACCAGCCTTGGGTAACCTGCACACGAGAGTGTTTCTTCTGCTGTCCAGGACTTCCCCAAATGCAGCCCCAGCGCCGCCCGGAGGTTCCGCCTCACACATGCCGGGTTCGTTCACTCGGCGTGATGGGGAAGAGACCCGCTGTCCCCTCCCCACGTGCGCGGGGGCCTCCCCGTTCCACTCCTTGCACATGTCGACCCGAGAGCTCGATGGTGCAGGAGATGGTCCCGCTCCTGCCCATGCCACCTCGGTTCTTCCATGGGTCCGACACGTGTGAACGTAGTAACAAAGGCCACACCTCCTGTCACCCGGGTGCTCTCTGCGTGAAGGACATCATAGACTCCGCCCCCTACCACTCTGCGTGATCATCCCACAGTGTCAACGGTAGATTATTCATGTCGGAAACTGTTGCATGTTAAACTGCAGCAGTCAAAAATACTCCAAGGACAACTTCAAAATCCTCATCACTACAATCCACAGTTTAAAGACAAACAGTGTGCCATCTCTGGACCTTCTGCACCACCTCGTTTTGGGAGATGTGAAGTTCAGCCTTTTAAGAGCATTGCTCATATGGCTCAAAAGACACTGCAGAGACAACAAAATATAATATTATCACATTTTTTAAGAGACCTTAACTTTTTAAAGATCCCATGACATGAGCTGGTACTTCTTGATGCTTTTATATGGCTCCTTAATGGTTCCCTAATACTGTAAATGAATCCTTCTTCCAAAATCAACACTCAGTGCATGAAAAAGAGAGATAAGATGAGAAAGAGTCATAAATGTCACTCTGGAACAGTCCATTATGGGCGTTGTTGCTTGAATGCAAATGAGGAGGACAGAGATGTGGCCTATAGTAGGGAGGTGGGGGCGTGGCCAAGCTCCTGCCTCCGCCCCGCTCTGTGACTCCCACTTCCGTGTTTTTGCACGGGGGGACAGAGCCGACAAGCCTTCCATTTAAAAAATAAAACACATTTCCACAGAAAAATAAAATTAAACCACTGCTGTTTCCAGATATCCACAGGCTCAGATAAAGGACTTCCGGAGACGCCTAGAAACACTACGCAAGTGCCTCCAGGCAAATAAAAAAACGCATTTCGCATTGCGTAGCTCCTCCGCAGTCCAAACTCTCTGGGCGTGATTTACACAGACGCTGAGTACAGACAGACGGGGGTGGAACTGCATTTGCATTTCTTTTTTCGAGCTGACGTCAATAAGGTGCCTTGTTGAGAATCGCCCGTTTGAGCTGTGTTTTTTTCTAACACAGAAAAGGATCGCAAATGCTCAGTTTAGACATTTCGCAACTTTTAGCCATGGGGGGGGGGGGGGGTAAACAAGGGAAGGGAGCTCACATTAATGTTCAAAAACCTCAGAAAGTGAAAATTTCATGCCATGGGACCTTTAAAAAGGACCGCCTACACCCCAACATCCTCGGATCCCGTCTCCTCTCATACAACATCGAACTCACTCTAGAACAGGGGTCGGCAACCTGCGGCTCCTTCAGCATCCTTGTAATGACACGGAAATCAATAAAGGTTATATCTTAATTTATTTGTTATTTATTATCGTCACTATAAGTTCATTTTCTTTCACGATTACCTTGGAGTTTGAATTGATACCATCAATTTTTTTTTTTTTTTTAAATTTATAATTTGTCAGTAAAAATACACGTGACGTCAACGGCCTACGACTTTAGTTGCTAGCTACCTGTTTATGGAAGACCCGAGTACCGTAACCATGAAAAGAGCCCAAAAAAGAAAAGTGTCAGAAGAAAATAGAGTTTAATTCAGCATGAACATCTGCGTTTGCCTTCACCGCCAACGACGCTGGATTACCTGTGTGCCTTATATGTAGCGAGAAACTGTAAAAACTAAAAATCTAACGTCGAAAGACATTTTCAAAACAAGCACCTAGCATTCGCTGAAAAATACCCAACCGAAGATGAGCGAAAGAGCAATTTCGGAACTACACAATGACAAGCTGATGAGAGAAAACCATCTTTCAGAGAAATGGATCAGCTCTCCACAGTCCAACTACAGCTGCTAGTTTTTGGCAGCAGCTCAGGAGATAGTGGAAAGAACGGGAAGCCGTTCACAGACGGAGAATACATAAAAGAAACGTTTATCAAAATGTCAGAGCATCTATTCTCCGACTTTAAAAACAAACAGGAGATTGTTCAGAAAAATTAAAGAAATGCCCTCTCTGCTAAGACAGTTAAAGACAGGACCATAAAAAATGGCAGCAAACATCAAGCAAATTGATGACATCAATTCAGCTCAAGCATTCTCAATTGCCTGTGATAGAGTCAACTGATGTAAACGATGTTGCGCATACGGCTCTATTAGTGGCAGGTATGTCCAACTTCTTGATGGGTTGCAGGAAGAGGCTGGATTGAACTTATACCGATAAAGGGCCAAACGCGGGGGGCAGGACATTTGTGAGGCTGTTGTGAGGTTGTCTAAAAGATAAAGGAATAAACACCACTCACCTAGTGTCAGTGTCTACTGGACGGAGCGCCCAGTATGAGAGGGGAGCACAGAAAGGCTTTGTAAATTCTATTTCAAAAGTCACTGGGCTGAGACCCTGATGACGTTCCATTGCATTATCCACCAAGAAGCACACAGAAGTTGCACACAAACTTTTCAGCCTGAATGTGTGGAAGTAAGTGAACCTCGTTTATTAAGATAGTGAACAAAATAGTCGCGAACGGGTTAAGCCACCGACAGTTTTGTTCATTATTAGAAGAAGTCAGCTGAAAACACGTACTCAAATCTCCTGCTGCACAACAGAGTCCTGCATGGCTTTCCAGGGGAGAGGTGCTACAGAGAAACGCCTTCGCTGCCTGTCTGGAGCACGTGAAAACCTTCTTGGGAAGCAAAGGCCTCAGCTATCCTGAACTGGAAGACCAAGATTGGCTGGAAAAGTTTTACTTTATGGTGGATATGACAAGTCACTTGAACATGCTGAATAAAAATCTCCAAGGAAAGGGAAGCACGGCCCTGCAGATGCTGGAGGAGGTTTTGTCATTTGAGCGCAAGATGACAGTGTTCGCCAGAGATGTCCAGAAAGGCACACTCTCTCACATCCTCTCCCTAAGAGAGTTCAAAGAAGCCAACAATCACATAAATTGTGATTATTTTCACCGAGCCATTATTGCAATGCAAGCTGCATTTGGAGAAAGATTCAGTGAATTCAGAAAGGAGAAACAGACTTTTTCTTTTCCTGTCACACTGCTAGACAGCGACCCATCCCTGCTAAACACATCTGCATTCACAGGAGTAAGTAAGCCTGATCTAGAAATCGAACTGGCCGACATAGCGGATAAAGATGTGTGGGTTAACAAGTTCAAATCCCTGTCAGGGGATCTTGAAGAAGTCGCCCGTCAGAGGGCTACGCTCGCTAAAGAGCACAAATGGAGTGATATGGAAAAACTACCCCGACCCGACAAACTTATTTTTGTAACATGGAGTGCCATTCCTGACACCTATATTAACATGGAAAGGTGTGGATGAAAAGGTGTGCATTAATGAGACTCTACAGTGCTGCTTGAAAATGAAAGTCACAACTTACAGCCCCGACATAGGGAAGAGCTGCAGCGAAGTGCAGACCCAGAAGTCCCAATAAAAGGTAAGAACAACATCATTTAATAAACTTATTTATTCAGAAAAAATCACTGGGTTGCTGTGCAAAACCCTGAAGAAGACGGCAGCATGCATGGAATTATTACGGTTAAACATACTATTGTTAAATTGGGCTAGTTTGTTGTATTCAGTGGTAGCAACTGTTTGAATTTGAACAATGATTAAAACTTTTAGAAGTTTATAAGCTCTGTTATTTTTTGCGGCTCCACACAAAACATTTTTTGAGGAAGAGGGGGCAAAATTGCTCTTTTGATAAAAAACGTTGCCGACCCCTGCTCTAGAAGAAGCATGACAAAATAACCAAGCACAGTTCATTCCCGTGATCAGCAGAGAGTGGCATAAGCGTAAAACTTATCATAAATTTACTGCCAACATCAATAATCTCACATCTCTTCCAAAAGCAAATTCATCACAAATTCCTGTAGTTACTCAGTCCCTGCTAACATTAAAAGGACAAGTAACGTTTTTACAATCTGGACCTTATTTCGGTGATAAAACAACGTCATTTACTCACCCATTGTACTTTGGTGTCATTTGGAGTATTTCCGGAGATTTCGGAGTTGCGCTATATCCGTTTAACGTGAGTGGTCGGGGCACGATGTTGCAGCCACCAAATAACACAAACTTTATCACTTTTCAAATGACAAAAGCTCAATGTGTTAGTTTACACTTTCGTTTGAGTCAAAAGTGGCCTGTAAACAAAGATCCAGTCATGGTTCCAATTGGATGACGTCATCAACAAGGACCGCACATGTGCGCGCATTCATTCCGCTACTTTGCTTAGAAGACGCTCATAACTTTTCTGTTGCAAGTGAGACATGGCAGAAGACTCGGACTTTGAGGCTGATGAAGACTTATTTGAGTATGATGACCGTTCCTATCGTTTTGAGCCTGAGTATACGGATGAGGAGGTATTAGAAAGAATGAAGCTGAGACAGTTTGAGGAGCAGCGCACCAGAGAACAGCCATCGGTATCGGATTACTTTGTTCTCAAGTGGAGATGTTTTCTTCTTCTTAGCTTCTTTAGCGACTATATCCAAGTCCAACAGAATACTTTGATTTCATGACTGAAGTGAAAAGGATTGGAAAACACTGTATTTTTGAATGGGTATCTTTAATTTCGGTAATTAACAGGTAATAATCTTACACAGTGTACCTTTAAACATGTCCTAAAAGGAACATGCACCTGCATAAAAGGGGGATCTTCCCCATGTAGCGGCATCCATTTTAACTACGAGAGCCGCAGAAGGACATACTGTATTTTGGGCTCCGCCTTCGCCGTTTTCTTAGCTGTCGGCACTGGCCCGTGGATTTCACACAACGAGATAGTACGCGTTTGGATAAACAACGACAAGCATGTTGCCGGATCACAGTTACTCCGCACATACATTGCAGGAGCAAGCACCTTCATCTAAGAGGAAAAGAAGAAGGACATAGTACCTACCGCGGCTGGGGCTTTGTCGCAGCGCGGGCCCGCACCCCGGGTTCAGACCGCCCTCCGCGGTCCGGTTCCCGATTCCCCCCACCCGTGCACAGCGCCGGGTGCACTTCATGCATGCGCACGGTTCGGGCGCGGCTGCCGGTGAACCCACCTCCGGGTACACCGAGCTGTCCCCGTTACGTCGCGCCTGGGTGACCCTCGAAGTCTGCCGTAGCTAGAACCGGAATTGCAATAACCACCATCCTACACAGTGTACCTTTAAATACTAATTCAGCTTTCGTGTGGTCATATTATTTCTGCATCAAAGGGAGATATTCAGCTGAAAGCAGGGGGTTTGTTTAATTGTCAACATTAGCATCATATTACTTGTCAAAGCCTCTCATTACAGCATAGTTTTGATTTGCGATGGGTGATTAATTTGAATAATGCTTGAATTACGTGAATTGCTAATGATTAAATAATGATTGCAGATACTGCAGTACTAGTTGCTAAATCATTAGCATCACAGTCAATTCAAGCAATGCTAATAAGCACCTACACTAGGTGCTAAAAGCACCTAGTCACAGTGAGGGACAGGAAGACATTGGACAAACTGCTCTCCATCATGGACACTCCTGCTCACCCACTGTACCAGACCATAGAGGGACAGAGGAGCTCATTCTCCAACAGGCTCCTACAGCTCCGCTCAAACAGAGAGAGATACAGGATTACATTCATACTACAATACTCCCTACAACTGTACAACAACTCACCCTTATGTAACGATAACCTTATGTCCGCTCAATCATCATATCATTGCACTGCCTTTCTTGTCTCTTGTATATAGCTCTGATTTTATATTTTATTACTTATTTTTCTATTTTATACATTTATTTATATAATTTTGTTTTAATTGACACCTGTCTCTTGCTATGTTTTTTGCTACTTATTTTAGAATTTATTATTACCATTTATGTTTAACTCTTTGTTCTTACATTATATTGTGAAGAGTAAACTACTGTGTCCAAATAATTTCCATTGTGGATCAATAAAGTTGTGACAGACACAAAACCTTAATGATTTAGAGATGATCTGCAAAGAAGAGTGGATCAAAATTCCTTCTGATATGTGCACAAACCTGGTCATCAACTACAAGAAACGTCTGACGTCTGTGCTGCAAACAAGGGTTTTGCTCGAGGGTTCAAATACTTATTTCACTCAATGAAATGCAAATCAGTTCATATATTTTCTTTAAAGTTATTTTCTGGATTTTCTTTTTGATGTTCCATCTCTCAGTATTAAAATAAACCTACCATTAAAATGATAGACTGTTCATTTCTTTGTCAGTAAACAAACTTATAAAATCAGTAATGGATCAAATATTTATTTCCTCCACTGTACATAAATTCTGTTTTGTTTGTGCTGTTAATATTTTACTTTTTGCTTTAATATTTTTTAAAGTTATTATTTAATGATTTCGCTGATTACATTATGTTATTTCCATCCGTAAATGATGTAATGTAATCAACAAAATATAGTGCTGATAGATTTTTTTCCACTGCTACCTCTAACAAATACTATTTACAACAGGTGTGATGAATGAAATTTTCTACTACCAGTAGATATTTGTAGAAATAAGTATATCCTATTTAAATTTGCACTTATTGATGTACTGCCAACTTACATAGCCCTCTGCTGACATGTTGCTGCTCCAGCTCTTGTATTGTTGGGGCAATGCCACCTGGTTGGTTGTGGTGGTCTCCATCAGCCCCTGTGTCCCTGTGTGCAGGTGAACAGCTGAGTGGATCTCTCCAGTCTTCAGCACTGTCAGTGTCAGAAGAGTGCTCTGTGTCTCCCTCAGTCTCTGAGTGGACATGTGTCTCTGCTCTGATGTCCTCTCCCTGTGTGTCCTCTCTCTGCTCAGTTTGTCTTTGTTGAAGCGGTGAGGACTCTTCTGTCTTCACGCTCACAGCACTAAACTCTGGGACAGACCTGAAAAATATAGAGACAATTGTATATTTCAAACCCAATCTGAATATTTGTAATAGAAATGAATAAGTATGAATAACAAAATAAAGAATTGCAGTTTGAAAGTGTCTGAGACTCACACTTGCAGCTGATCTTCCTCCTGTTTGATGTCATGTTCTTTCATCTGTGGAGTCACCCATCGAGTTTGAGGTAGTGGGGCAGACGTGACATTATCATCACTGCAACGACAATCAGAGTAATAATAAAGTTGTTGTGTGAGAGTAATGTACGCTGTGCAAAATCTTAGCCATTACTTTAGATTTACATTTACGTTTTTAATAAAGTAGTTTATCCTACAAAACAAGTTTGCTACTCATCGCTGCACAGGACTTAACCCATAAGAACCCAGACCGGTTTTTCCTTAAAGGAAAATTATGTGGGATATACCACAGACCATTATTGTCCATGACCGTGTTATTGTGACAAATCGGCCACATCAGGTTTTTCCATTCTCATTTTAAGGCTAAAAGCCCAATGTGACATATATGTTCTAGCGATATTTCCGTAACTGGTTTGACATTACTTTGTTGAGCAAATATGATCAGCCCAGGTTGAATGTGATATAGGACATGTTATCAAAGCACTGGAACTGTTAAATGTGTTTGAAATTACCTGTCAAAAAACAGCTTTTTGAAATTGGCTTCTTCATTGAAATTTGCACACAGGATATAGCAGCATTTTGGAAAGCCCACTTCCTGTTAGAGTCACATGACTGTCACATGGTCATCATACCAGGGGCTTAATGAGTTAAGGTCAGACATAAAGCTTTATAAGGAAAAGACTGGGGCATTCAAAGTATCTCTTACACTGGTGTCACCGTGGGTTCAACTAACTACTGCAGCTACGACAACAAGCAGCAAACGCACCTTTTCTTTGCATTGAAAAATGACGTTTTCAGATACAGAATATCGCATTCGTATCCTGAAAAACGTTTATATAAAGTACGTTTTCAAATGATAAGCAGAATTTACCTGTCCAGAAGAAATGTAGCGACCAACGCGTCAGTCTTTAGACCCTTTGTCTGCTTCAGTGCGCGCCATCGCTGGAAGGAATCGCCAAGAATCACCTTCGTTTGGCTTCGCTCCTTTTCCTCTTCTTCAGCGACCTCAAAAACTGACTTTCTTTTGCGGCTAACTGGTAGTGGATTCTTGTCTGCCATTGCAACAAACTTTGTGCAAACTGTGAGGAAGCTGCAGTTGGAAAAAGACGCTCAGAACCGCTGTGTTGGTGGAGTAAACAGAGTCTTGTGTGTGGAATGCGTAAGAGGCGCGCGTAAAACACGTCATTTCGACGGGGCAGTCCATTTCTACAGAACACCGTGGATCTATAATAAGAACTATGCAGAACACCGGCTGGATCCGCCAGACTGTGAGCTGTCCTCCGTGTTCGAGGGCCGTGACTGGTTCCAAGGTGGAGCAAAGCAGAACAGGATCTATTCTCCCGGATCTATTCTTCTCATGGATCGATTCTCCCGGGAAAAACCAAGTGCGCGGAGCACGGGCCGCTCAGAACAAAATAGACCTACAACAAACCAGACCGGATCCACGTTCCTGTTCTGCTTTGCTCCACCTTGGAACCAGTCACGGCCCTCGAACACGGAGGACAGCTCACAGTCTGGCGGATCCAGCCGGTGTTCTGCATAGTTCTTATTATAGATCCACGGTGTTCTGTTGAAATGGACTGCTCCGTCGAAATGACGTGTTTTACGCGCGCCTCTTACGCATTCCACACACAAGACTCTGTTTACTCCACCAACACAGCGGTTCTGAGCGGCTTTTTCCAACTAGAGCTTCCTCACAGTTTCTACAAAGTTTGTTGCAATGGCAGACAAGAATCCACTACCAGTTAGCCGCAAAAGAAAGTCAGTTTTTGAGGTCGCTGAAAGAAGAAAAGGGGAAAAGGAGCGAAGCCAAACGAAGGCGATTCTTGGAGATTCCTTCCAGCGATGGCGCGCACTGAAGCAGACGAAGGGTCTAAAGACTGACGCGTTGGTCGCGAAATTTCTTCTGGACAGGTAAATTCTGCTTATCATTTGAAAACGTACTTTATATAAACGTTTTTCAGGACACGAATGCGATATCCTGTATTTGAAAACATCATTTTCAATGCAAAGAATATTAGTTTCTATTTAACTTTTGGAAATATTTACAATATCAGGTATGCATAAATCTATGTTTAACATTTATATTAAGCATTTCAAATGTTTTTTTATGTACATGAATTGGCTACGACCTTGAAAAATGTGACTGGCCGCAGCAAAACCAGACACATGCCCGGAGGCGTTTTGAGTTTTTCACAGATTCTGAAAGTGTAGATTCTAAACTTTCCAATCTGAGAACATCTGAAGAATTTGTGGCCATTTGAAAGCAGCACATCAGAGAAAGCCGTGTTGAATATTGGGCTGTGGAGCAGAATGGAGCTCATTTGCATGACATAAGCCCTTCCCCCATCACTGATTATCACTGTGGTGTTTACATTCAGGTCAGGTCAGAATTATAAGGTACTTTGTTAAAATGGAAATGCTTTTATAACAAAAAGCCCATAGAATTATTCAGTAATTAAATAATACACAGGATAATATGTTAAAGGTACAGTGTGTAGGATTCGTGACGCAGACAGCTCGCGTTGTTGCGCGCACCCGGCGCTGTGCGAACAACGGTATAAATAAAACGCGGCCCCGCGGTCACATTTTTTTTTCTTTTCGCATGAAAACACACATTCCTGATCGTCTACCATGACACTCTACACATCAAATGAAACCTTACAGTCTCCTCTTTTTGACTATGCAATTCATTTCCCTGCACAACAATCACTCCCTGAGCACATGGGGCTTTTATACAGAAAAGCACAAAACGAGGTTTGTTACTTAGCTTACCTTTGAAGGCTCTGGACAGGTCAAACTCTGTATTTCACCATAAACTTGGCCTCAATCTGTCCGTAAGGATCCAGCGAATAAAATCCAGTGAAACAATTTAGTCCAAAACATGTGTTGGATCCATTACTACGTGTGATACAGCAGCATGCTTGTTTACCCAAAACCACGAGGCTCCCCCCTCCCCTTCTCTTCTCTCCTCTCCTCTCCTGCGCGCCTGAGGGAGCGGGAGCCGCTGCTAGGCTCCTGCTAGCAGCGGCTGAGCAGCTGCTAGCAGGAGCCTAGGCGAAGGATGAGCCCAAATGTCCTGCGGCTCTCGTATTCAAAATGGCTGCCTCTAATATGGGGAAGATCCCCCTTTTATGTGACTATATCTAAGTCCAAAAGAATATTTTGATTTCATGATGGAAGTGAAAAGGCTTGGAAAACAATGTATTTTTGAATGGGTATCTTCAATTTCAGTAATTAATGGGTAAAAATCTTACACACTGTCCCTTTAAGTCAAAGTCATAAAGGCATTATTGTTAATAAATGTTGCACATTTATTTTTATGTTGGACATTTATTTTTATCTTTATTTTTCATTGCACATTCTATTGCACAGTTTGATGCACATTGCACATTTTTAGACATCTGTAAATAGGTATTTATTCTTTGCACTGCTCTTAGATTTTTGTCCTTAGTTAGTTGTCTTTATATTGTATTTTGTACACTGTCTTTTTGCACTGCTTGGCCAGAGAGAAAAATTTCGATTCACTGTATGTCGAACACATATGGCAGAATTGACAATAAAGTTTATTTTTACTTTGACTTTGATAATAAGAAATACACAAGTCACCTGACTCTGGATGTGTTCTGTTCCTCACCCTTGTGAAAAAAACTGCAGTGTATAACAGGAAAACTGCAGGGTTTTTTTGTGTCCAAATTACTGCATTATGCAGTACAATGCAGTAAATTAGTATTTTTGGTAGTCTATTAGAATAAGATGTAATATAATGCTAATGTTGACAATTAAACAAGCCCCCTGCTTGCAGCATGCTAAAATACATAAAAATTCACATACTAAAAAGTGAGGCTGAATACAGGTGATTCAGTTGAGAGAGCATCATCAGAGGAGCCGTCTACACCAGGAGCAGAGAGCCGTCCACCGCCACCAGGAACCGCCACAGGGCCCAGGGGAGAGATGAGGCCCAAGCACCACCACCCCACCAGGAGCCCATGGGACAGGCAGCTGCAGCCGACCACCCCTCCTAAAAATGATAGATGACCTATAACCTAATAAAATGCCTAAAATAAACTTTGGGAATGACCAGGAGCTGCTGGAGGAGCGCAGGGTCCATGAGGGTTCATAAGGTAAAAGCAGTTCTGAAAGAAAAAAGGCCCAAAACCATTAAGACATTTAAAAAACAGTAAAAGTCAAGAAATCTATCCTAAAGCTCACAGGGAGACAATGCAGTGATTTAAAAACGGGTGCAATGTGGTCCCGCCCTTTGGTCCTGGTCAGGACACGTGCTGCTGAATTTTGTAATAATTGGAAACCTGAATTACTCTTTTTGGAAAGACCAGAGAGCAGGGCATTACAGTAGTTTATTCGACTGGTGATAAAAGCATCAGTGTCTCCGTGTTGTTTTCTAGGATAAACTACTTCATTAAAAACGTCAATCTAAAGTAATGGCTAAGATTTTGCACAGCGTACATTACTCTCACACAACTTTATTATTACTCTGATTGTCGTTGCAGTGATGATAATGTCACGTCTGCCCCACAACCTCAAACTCGATGGGTGACTCCACAGATTAAAGAAGAACACGACATCAAACAGGAGGAAGATCAGCTGCAAGTGTGAGTCTCAGACACTTTCAAACTGCAATTCTTTATTTTGTTATTCATACTTATTCATTTCTGTTACAAATATTCAGATTGGGTTTGAAATGTACAAATGTCTCTTATATTTTTCAGGTCTGTCCCTGAGTTTAGTGCTGTGAGCATGAAGACAGAAGAGTCCTCACCGCTTCAACAAAGACAAACTGAGCAGAGAGAGGACACACAGGGAGAGGACATCAGAGCAGAGACACATGTCCACTCAGAGACTGAGGGAGACACAGAGCACTCTTCTGACACTGACAGTGCTGAAGACTGGAGAGATCCACTCAGCTGTTCACCTGCACACAGGGACACAGGGGCTGATGGAGACCACCACAACCAACCAGGTGGCATTGCCCCAACAATACAAGAGCTGGAGCAGGAACATGTCAGCAGAGGGCTATGTAAGTTGGCAGTACATCAATAAGTGCAAATTTAGATATACTTATTTCTACAAATATCTACTGGTAGAAAATTTAATTCATCACACCTGTTGTAAATAGTATTTGTTAGAGGTAGCAGTGGAAAAAAAAAATCTATCAGCACTATATTTATTTTGCTGATTACATTACGTCATTTCTGGATGGAAATAACGTAATGTAATCAGCGAAATAAGTAAATAATAACTTTAAAAATATTAAAGCAAAAAGTAAAATATTAACAGCACAAACAAAACAGAAAGAATTTATGTACAGTGGAGGAAATATTTGATCCGTTGCTGATTTTGTAAGTTTGTTTACTGACAAAGAAATTCTATCATTTTAATGGTAGGTTTATTTTAATAGTGAGAGATGGAACATCAAAAAGAAAATCCAGAAAATAACTTTAAAGAAAATAGATGAACTGATTTACATTTCATTGAGTGAAATAACTATTTGGACCCTTGAGCAAAACCCTTGTTTGCAGCACAGAGGTGAGATGTTTCTTGTAGTTGATGACCAGGTTTGTGCACATATCAGAAGGAATTTTGGTCCACTCTTCTTTGCAGATCATCTCTAAATTATTAAGGTTTTGTGGCTGTTGCTTGGCAACTCAGAGCTTGGACTTGGACAAACTTTATTGATCCACAAGGGAAATTATTTGGACACAGTAGCTCACTCTTCACAATATAATGTAAGAACAAGAGTTACAAATAAATGGTAATAATAAGTTCTAAATAAGTAGCAAAAAATATAGTACCGTACTTTTCGGACTATAAGCCGCTACTTTTTTCTCACACTTCGGACCCTGCGGCTTATAGTCAGGTGCAGCTTATGTATGGATTAATTCTTTATCAAGACAGCGAATGTAGCACGTAACCCTGAAGATAACGACTTCAGTGGTTTCAGTGCACAGGAGGAAGGAGAAGATAGCGATCAGTGACTTTTCTCCTACACAGGTATCAACAGTTCCGTGAGATTGAGTTCAGGGGGTTTACCCTTAAAGTTAAACTTGAAACTTTTATTTTAAAGGGATAGTGTGTTTTTTTATGTTAATCTGTATGGGTTTCCTTCTAAAAGTTTTGTGCGGCAACACCGGCTTACCTCTGACAGTTTGCGCTCAGCCCGGTTCTGCTCGCGTTCTGGAGCTCAGGTAATTGGGTCCGGTGAGTTCGCGGGGACTCGTAATAAAGCTTGTTTTTCTTCTCAAAACATAACATTTGTCCAAAAGGTGATATATTTGCATACCAAACTTTCGCATTCGCATATCTTGTCTCGATTCGTATCACTGCGCTCCCGTTAGCTGCCTGTTCACTTGTAAACTTCCCCTTACGGCGGACCGCATCCGTCGTACACTTCCACTCAAGGTTAACAGGCTAATAATAAGTAATAGGCGAAATAATAATAAGTAATAACCCGAAATGTTCCATTGTTACCGGTGATAGAGTGAGCGTGAGTGCACTTCACCAAACATTACATGATTGTTTTTCGACAATAAAGCAAACTATGACTATGAAACCACGCTCGCAGAATTTGGGAAACGAATGAGCAAAGCGACCACATGAAAACTGACAAACTCAATCGCAGAGTAATTAATTTATTAGATTTTTTTTTAATCGCCTGATGGCACTAGTTGTGGAGAGTATTATCTGTCCCTCTATAGCAGGGGTGGCCAACCAGTCAGAGACCAAGAGCCACTTTTTTACTGAGTTACCGCAAAGAGCCACATTATACACATGGGCACACATGAACATCACCCATCCCTTCCTCTCCCTCTCTCTCTCTCACACACACACACACATACATACACACACCCCGGGCTCTTCCGACCCGGCCCTCCGGGGACGAGATCTGGAGCGTGCGGAGCAGGGTGTCCGCAAAAGGGCGACGGGGCAACGGCTGCGCTTAGCCCTTCGTAGGGCGCGGAGCTTTGTGTTAGTCCCGCCGCCCGCGGCCACCCGACGGTCTATGCGGGCGCACTTCCGGGCCCGTCCCGAAACTCGGACAAGTTGTAGCCACGGTCGGGTGGGTTAGCCTGGCCCCGGTCCGGGGGTACAATGTTCAATGTATGCACATGCGCGTTTGATGAAAATACCGTATTGAACTCAAGCAAAGCGAACACGCACATTAAAAAAACAAAAAACAAACACAAACTTTGATATGAACATAAGAGCATGAAACCAAGCATGGGTTGGCCACTCCTGCTCTATAGTCTGGTGCAGTGGATGAGCAGGAGTGTCACCGTGGCAAAACCAGTCACATGTTGTTCTAGAGGTGTTCTGAGTTGTTCAGATTCTGAAAGTGTAGTTTTTAAGCTTTCCAACGATGTCTTACACGTGGAAATCTGATAACATTTGAAGACTTTGTGGCCATTTGAAAGCATGCACATTTGAAAACACAAAAGTGAGAAAAGACCTCTTGAAGATTTGTCTCATTGTACGGCTGGGAGACAGAATGGTGCTCATTGGCATGACATTAAGATAAGCCCTCCCCCTGCAGATCATCACTGTGGTGTGGTGTTCAGGGCAGATCAGAATTAGAAGGTACTTTGTTAAAATGGAAATGTTTTTATAACAAAAAGCCCATGTAATCATTCAATAATACACAGGATAATATGTTAAGTCAACGTCACCTGTATTGTCAATTTGTTCACATGAACTAGTGCAAGACAGGACAGAAACAGTAACAATACAATAAGGAATAAAAGCACAACTAGGCGTAATAAGAAAATATACAATATAAAATGTATTATATAATGTAAAATGAAAAAGAGAGAAAAAAGAATAAAGATCAAAGTAAAAATACATTTAAAAAATGTGCAGAAATTAGAAAAAAAAATTGACATAAAAAACATAGATGTGTCATATAGTCTGTTCCTCACCCTTATGAAAAAACCTGCCATGTATAACAGGAAAACTGCAGTTTTTTTATGTCCAAAATACTGCATTATGCAGTACAATGCAGTAAAATGAAGTATTTTTGGTAGTCCCCTGGAATAATGCTTGAATTGCTTGAAGTGACTGGTGCTTTTAGCTTTTAGTGTCAAAGTTTAGAGGCACTTTACTTACCCCATAAGAAAGAGAACTGTGTTCCTGCAAACATCATTACCTCCAATGAAATACGATGTTCGGAGACACTTTCTTTTTGTCGAGGGCTTTTGGCTGGATGTGATCGTCTCCGATGTAACTACCATACGTCTTTTTGCCTCCAGATGTCTAATTATTCTCATATCCTGCCACTGTCTTTTTGGTGGTCTGCATAGAGTGACACAAAATTTGGGGGTTGCTAAAAAAAAAAAAAAGTGTGATATTCAAAACTTGGTAGGGGCGGAGTCTATGATGTCCTTCATGAGAGCGCCTGGGTGACAGGAGGTGTGGCCTTTGTTTACTTTCACGTGTCGGATCATGGAAGAGCCGAGAATTAACACGGACGGGTCTGGCCTGGACGCCGGGGCCAAGGCGGCATGGTCAGGAGCGGGACCATCTCCTCGCGCACATCAAGCTCTCAGGGTCGACATGTGCGAGGAGGGAACGGAGGTCCCTGTCCGCTCACGCACGGGACACATGCACGCGGAGAGGGGGCAGTGGGTCCTCCCCCCGTGACACCGAGTGGACGAACCGGCCCTTGTAAGTTTGAGGTAGCGGGGGAAAATCCTCATGGTCCAGGACATTGAATTTATTTGGCAGAGCTACATTTATGGTGGAAGAGGAGCTTACCTCGTCCGCAGCCATTACAGGCCACAACAATCCAGGCATCTCCTTGGACTGGGGCAGAGCTGATCGGGGCTTTAGGTCTAGCCCCTCACTGAAGCCAATAGTGTTCGTCTGTACCTGGAACGCCGGGGTCGAACGGTGAGGGCTGGTGCTTAGAGGCGTCCCCGGAGCAGTGAACAGTGTCAGCCAGCTGGGCGCTGTTGGCGGTGGCCCGAGTCTTGCCCAGGACGATATCCAGTTCGCTCTCCACCCGGCTTTCAAACATGGATATGCGTTGTTTCAAAACAGCCACCTCCTGACTGAGGGCGATGCAGCTGTCGCAGCTTGATGTAGAGGTGAGTGGGTGCATGGGTCACCTGTAGCCACATAGCCTGTGGCCTACTGGTGTGCTTTTGTTGGTTCGCTTAAATTTAACCTTCGCACTTCTAGAGGTTAAAAGACAGGGCCAGGTAATGACCAAAGTGAAAAGCTGCCTCGATGTTTATTATCGCCCTCTAAAAGATGTCTTAATTTTCTGTCAAAACTATTTGTTTGCGAGTCGATCAAATGCGCAGACCTCTTGAAATAGTATATAAACAAGCTCTTAAAATTTTAGGCAAAAAACAAAGCCCCACCATTGCTGCATTATTCTGAAGAAACACAACATATTGGGCTGGGATAACATGACAAAATTTGCAGATTCTATTCTTGTGTACAAAATTGTACATGATCTGGCCACTGCCCCAAGAATTTGTTAAAAGAAATCAGAACAGATCAACAAGAGCAAGCTCCAGAGGTGATTGTATAACACCATCAAGGAAAAGTGCCTTTGGACAGGCTGTGTTCTCTTTCTGCGCCTCTCAAACCTGGAACACCATCCCAGTGACTGTACGTGAACTGTCTACACTCAGCTTCTTCTCTGATCAACTTGAGTCGTGGCTATTGGACAATCAGATCTGTCCACACAACTGAACTTGAACATCTTTTGCACATGAGCCGGGGACTGCAGTTATATTTGTATATAGATCTGTAAATAGATGTTAATGCAGTGCTTGTGTAAGTAGTGTACATGTCTAAGTACATGTAAGTAAGTACATGTCTGACCTGTACATTTTAATACTAATGTCGTATGAGTGTGTTTTATAGTGTATGAGTGAGAGGTGCATGTGGGAGTGGGTATTGGAGGCTTTTGTCATGTTTTATGAATTGTGCGGGTTTTGTGGCTGGGCTTGGTCCAGCAGAGGACTAAGGATGGAAATTAGCTTTGGCTACGATCCTGTATATTTACAAGTACATGTTTGTCTCTTACATTATCTTGTCTTTTAATATGCATTGTCCCTTTAATAAATAAATAAGAGATAAGATATGCCTTTATTAGTCTGAATACGAAATATGAATGACATTTTTAAGGAAGCCCTGGCTTTAAATGCAGAAAAATGATTTGTATATGTATAAAATTAAAATACAGTATACACTTAAATATACCAGAAAATCTACACATTTTGTATGCCATTATATTTACATTTTTTGAGCAAAAACTGCAAAAACGTCACTGACCCATTTACAACTTCATGGACAGAAAAGACACCCATCACTCTTAAAGTAGACTACAGACAAGTTCACAGAATGTTCATGACACAAGACTGCACGTGTATGTGTAAGTGTGTATTCTCTTATCTCCTGCAGCTGTCCAGCTCCCCTCTCTGAGTCCTGGTCTGACTCCACAGATTAAAGAAGAACACGACATCAAACAGGAGGAAGATCAGCTGCAAGTGTGAGTCTCAGACACTTTCAAACTGCAATTCTTTATTTTGTTATTCATACTTATTCATTTCTATTACAAATATTCAGATTGGGTTTGAAATATACAAATGTCTCTTATATTTTTCAGGTCTGTCCCAGAGTTTAGTGCTGTGAACGTGAAGACAGAAGAGTCCTCACCGCTTCAACAAAGACAAACTGAGCAGAGAGAGGACACACAGGGAGAGGACATCAGAGCAGAGACACATGTCCACTCAGAGACTGAGGAAGACACAGAGCACTCTTCTGACACTGACAGTGATGAAGATTCGAGAGCTCCACTCAGCTGTTCACTTGCACACAGGGACACAGGGTCTGATGGAGACCACCACAACCAAGTCCAGGTCAGAGTCAGAAGCTCCAGTGCACAAAACTCACGTCTGTCCCCCAGATACAAGTCTGCACCAGAGACCAGAGCCACTGTGGACAATGGAGACATGTCAGGAACTGGCGAAGGAGCTGAGAGCAGGAAACACAAGTGCTCCGTTTGTGAAGAGAGATTTGGATCTAGATATAAACTACAAATACACAGGAGAGTTCACACAGGAAAGGAACCATCCAGCTGTTCAATTTGTAAGAAAGTGTTTGCTGATAGTTCTAGTCTCAAAAGACATATGCGGACACACACAGGGGAGAAACCATTCACCTGTTCAGTCTGTAAGAAAGTGTTTACTCATCGTTCTACTCTCAAAAGACATATGCGGACACACACAGGGGAGAAACCATTCACCTGTTCAGTCTGTAAGAAAGTATTTGCTGACCGTTCTACTCTCAAAAGACATATGACGACACACACAAGGGAGAAATCATTCAGCTGTTCAGTCTGTAAAAAAGAGTTTGCTCTATACTATCAATTCAAAATACACATGAGGACACACAGAGAGGAGAAACCATTCAGTTGTTATGTTTGTAAGAAAACATTTGCTCAAAAGGGTAATCTTGAAACACACGTGAGGAGACACACAGGGGAGAAACCATTCACCTGTTCAGTCTGTAAGAAAGTATTTGCTGACCGTTCTACTCTCAAAAGACATATGACGACACACACAAGGGAGAAACCATTCAACTGTTCAGTCTGTAAAAAAGAGTTTGCTCTATACTATCAATTCAAAATACACATGAGGACACACACAGAGGAGAAACCATTCATCTGTTCAGTCTGCGGGAAAGTGTTTCTTCATAGTTTTAGTTTCAAAAGACATATGATGACACACACAGGGGAGAAACCATTCAGCTGTTCAATCTGCAAGAAAGCGTTTACTAGTAGTTGTAGTCTCAAAGCTCATATGAGGACACACACAGGGGAGAAACCATTTAGCTGTTCAGTTTGCCAGAAAGTGTTTTCTGATAGTTCTAGTCTCAAAAAACATATGAGGACACACACAGGAGAGAAACCATTCAGTTGTTCTGTTTGTAAGAAAACATTTGTTAAAAAGAGTTATCTTGAAATACACATGAGGATACACACAGGGGAGAAACCATTCATCTGTTCAGTCTGCGGGAAAGTGTTTCTTCATAGTTTTAGTCTCAAAACACATATGATGACACACACAGGGGAGAAACCATTCAGCTGTGCTGTTTGTAAGAAAACATTTGCTCAAAAGGGTCACCTTGAAACACACGTGAGGACACACACAGGGGAGAAACCATTTAGCTGTTCAGTTTGCAAGAAAGTGTTTTCTGACAGTTCTAGTCTCAAAAAACATATGAGGACACACACAGGAGAGAAACAATTCATTTGTTCTGTTTGTAAGAAAACATTTGTTCAAAAGGGTAATCTTGAAATACACATGAGGACACACCCAGGAGAGAAGCCATTCAGTTGTTCTGTTTGTAAGAAAACATTTGTTCAAAAGAGTTATCTTGAAAAACACGTGAGGACACACACAGGGGAGAAACCATTCATCTGTTCAGTCTGCGGGAAAGCATTTCTTCATAGTTTTAGTCTCAAAACACATATGATGACACACACAGGGGAGAAACCATTCAGCTGCTCTGTTTGTAAGAAAACATTTGCTCAAAAGGGTCACCTTGAAAAACACGTGAGGACACACACAGGGGAGAAACCATTCAGCTGTTCAGTGTGTAAGAAAGTGTTTGCTGATAGTTCTAGTCTCAAAACACATATGATGACACACACAGGGGAGAAACCATTCAGCTGTTTATTTTGTAATAAAACATTTGCCCGAAATGGTCGTCTCAAATCACATATGAGGACACACACATAGACTGTTTATATAAATGGACATAACTAATGCTGTAGCTGCCGCATTCCAAATAGTAAGTTCACATGTGGCTCTTCTGGCTCCTCTCTGTAACTGCTGCAGTGAGCCTTGTAATTTTGGTTTTAAAATGTTTGTATTAAGTCACTGTACATGAGTCTGTGTATTTTTCTGTATATTGTGTTTGTATTGCCTTTAAGGCAATTGTTCATTTAATATTTTTTTTAAATTTATTTTCATGTTTTAAAAAAATGCATTAAATAATAATAATAATACAGATTTATATAGCGCTTTTCAAAACAACTCAAAGACGCTTTACAGAAAGGAATAAAAAATAAAATAAACAAAACAAATTAAATTAATGTGGGTCAAAGGCAATGGTGAAAAGATGAGTTTTGAGCTGTGACTTGAAATTGTTTACTGAGTCCGTTTTCAGGGGCATTTCATTGCATTTATGGTTTGTGTAGCTGATGATGTCAGTATTTATGTTTTCATGGCATCAAGTCCTAAAGTTATTGTTTTTCTGTTGTTGAGATGTGTGGAAACACTGTTGTTTTTTTTATACATTTTATTTGTGCAATGTTTGCTTTTAAGTCATGTGAAATTGTAGGGTTTTTTTTATATGCGTGTATGTATATATATATATATATATATATGTGTGTGTATATATATGTATATGTGTGTATGTATATATATATATATATGTGTGTGTATATATATGTATATGTGTGTATGTATATATATATATATATATATATATAATATATATATATATATATATATATATATATATATATATATATATATATATTATATATATATATATATATATATATATATGTGTGTGTGTGTGTGTATATATATGTACTTTAGATTTTATGTTAGTGTAGAAAAGCTCAACCAGGGACAGGGGTTGAAAATGAGCATCTGCTAAACTCTGTATGCATCACATCAGCTGCAAACTCTGTTCTGTAACTGTCCGATTGCATTGTCCCTGTCAAATAAATAAATAAATGTGACCTTTATCTTGCCCCGGAAGTGGTTAGAGAGGGAGAGTAGCCGCGAAAAGAGCGAAAGACGATAGAGAGAAAGCAGTAAAGAGTGAACAAAATACTCCAAGCTCCAAAGTTCCTTTTAGTTACCGCTGGTGGCATATAGACAAACACGGTGATGAATGAGCTCAGAAGCAGAGCAACCAAGAAAACAAATTTCAGGGATGAAAGAGTTCCGCTTTTTAGCAGATCTCCGCTTTTTTTTTTAGCCGCGTGGTAATTTTTTTTTTTTTTTTCTCAAATACGTTGACATTTTGGGTGTGTATTTTATATATGTATAATTGTGTTTAGGGTTGCCAACCGTCCGTTGAAAAATGTAATCGTCCCGTATTCAGAAACAAAAGTACATGTCTCGTATTAAACTTGTACATGTGTGCGGGGCCGCGCGAGCTTGTGTGCTCTTCTGGTGCTGCGGACACCTTACCTGGCCAGCCAAATGATATCTCTCTGTATTTGCTACAGCGAGATACCGCTGGTACAGCGATGAGTCATGGATTCTTCCAGGCAAGCGGACGCCGCACGCCCCGAGCTGCGCCGCGAGTGCGCTCTCTCGGCTTGTTATCAGACTTTCATGTCGCAAAATCGGGGTCAGTGCCGTGTTTTGATATCAACTTTCAAATAAAAACCACTACAATTGTTTAAAAATGTGTTTTGTTGCTATTTATTAAAGTTTTGCCCCCCCCCCCCCCCCGGGGGCGCCGTGACTTTCCGCTTTTTTCATGATTGGCCACTTTCATCCCTGAAATTTCTACCTTTTACCTGAGGATGAGGCTTCCTTAAGGATCACTAAAATTAACCCCCCTAAAACCCTTTACACTCTCGAGGTTGGTGGTAACCCTCTACTAAGAGTTTAGAAGAAGAAGAAGAAGTGACTTTATTGATCTCACACTGGAGAAATTCTTCTCTGCATTTTAACCCATCCTCTCTCTCTCTCTCTCTATATATATATACATATATTAGGAGCAGTGGGCAGCACACATTAGGGCGCCCGGGGACCATCTCCATGATCTTCTTGCTTCGGCTTGGTCAGGACCTAAGCTGGAGGTACCTATGGTGCATGTTTTGGGTTGGTGGGGGAAACCGGAGTGCCCGGAGGAAACCCACCCAGACACGGGGAGAACATGCAAACTCCACACAGAAAGGCTCGGTGAAGTGGAAAAGACTTACCAGGCAGAAGCGACGATCGTTAAATGATGTCCTCTTAAAATTAAACTTTTTCAAAAAAGTGGGCTCTCGGAACTGTTTTGCTTTTATATGCTTTGTACTTTATTCCTAATCAGTCACTGTCTAGGAACTTTTACAATTGATTATCTGCGTGGGTTGTACGCTGCTTATAAAAGACCTGTACATATGACACCGAATGACTGGCTAACCATCAACTTTATATCTAAAAGCTCTATGCCTGCTTGCAGCCACGAACATGGAATACTTTACGTACCCAGCAAGGCAAAAGTCAGTTGCACACGCTAAGTCCGCTGACAATCTTACGTCTGGGCTACCGCCCTCGATACTATCAGTGCGGATAGAGCCCCATTGCCGTAACTCAGTCATTCACTGGATCATATGCTAAGTCACTTACCTTGGTACAGCGCAAAACACACGGATCTACTATGAGTCAGTGTGTGGAGTACAAGCTCAAGCGAAGTCTGAGACAAGACCCGAGAAGTGACCAAAAACTACAGCTTATATTCTCTTCAGAGGGGGTTTCCAAAAGGACTTCCTCCATTACCTCACTTTAGGCTATCATGATTGGCCAAGGAACTGCCCACTGCCCCTCCTGAAAAAACGGTTTCAGTCGGTTCTGGGGACTTCCCAGGCCAGCTACTCTGAACTATCATAACCTCTCTACTGCCTGTACTATGCCCCAAAGTAACCCTGCCAGTCTGCCTCCAGCTGCCTGGGGTTACTCCTGAGCAATTTCAAGGTTAGTACAGGACAGCTTTGGGCATGTCCTGACTTGCCCAGTCCTACAGGCCTTACTTGAAGCCTGCCCTAGTAGTTTCATGATCCTCATGTCTTGTCTCATAACAATTTCATATTTATATAAACTTAAAAGCGAAACTTAAACACAAAAAACAAATGAAGAAAATGGATACATGCCTTTATGGCCCATGCTCATAACTTCATAGCATAACAAGAACAAATAATGGTCTTACCACATTTTTCATAATCTCATACAATAAAATGAAAACTCTCTCCCTAAATCTGTTATCTTTTCAACACAACCACTTGTCCAAGGCTACTTGCTAGTCTGTCTCCCCCTTATCTCCTTTCTAGCCAGCACTCCCTAAAACTGTGCCTATTATAATACACACACTCTCTTCATATGAGTGAAATAAAATCTTATTTAGAATACATGAGTAACTTTAATAAAAATGATACATGATATATGATAAGTATGATTAATAAGTTGATAAATGTTAACATGCAAGATGGTAATATGATCGCAATGAAATGGTAACAATAAATGATAATAAATGATAACATGTTAAAACATCAAATCATAAAGAAAACATTACTCAAAATCACAAGCTCAAAACATTAAAGGGTAAAACATGTTTTTATAACTTTTTATATTTTGTACCCTTATTGAGTATATAAGCGCTTTTACGGCTTATCATCAGAAAATGTACCTTTATTATACCTTTAATATTTCTAACACTTATAGATGTTAAGCAATAAGTCCCTTTTGACTGTACCAGTGTGAGAGCATGTTTACGCACCCTGTCTCCCTCTGGTGGTAAGGGCTAACCCTAACAGTGTAGAGGCACGTTTACGCACCCTCTCTCGCCCCCTGGTGGTAGGGGCAAGAATCTTCAACACACAGTGACGTATTGTTTTGTATTGTATATTTATTTTGAGTATGCTTGTATGTAAAGTTAAGTTATTTTCTCTATCTGTCTTTATTTTAGTTTTCACGGTGATCGGTGATCTGTGAACGGTGATCTGTGGTGATCAAGTTCATGGTGATCACGTTACGGTGTTAATGAAGTTAAAGATAAAAGAAAATAAATATTGACGCACATGGCGGCACGGTAGCTGAGTGGTTAGCGCTCTTGCTTCACAGCAAGAAGGTTCCGGGTTTGATCCCCGGGTCGCCTGGGCCTTTCTGTGTGGAGTTTGCATGTTTCTCCCCGTGTCTGGATGGGTTTCCTCCGGGCACTCCGGTTTCCCCCATCAACCCAAAACATGCACCATAGGTACCTCCAGCTTAGGTCCTGACCAAACCGAAGCAAGAAGATCATGGAGATGGTCCCCGGGTGCCCTAATGTGTGCTGCCCACTGCTCCTAATATATGTATATATATATAGGATGGGTTAAAATGCAGAGAAGAATTTCTCCAGTGTGAGATCAATAAAGTCACTTCTTCTTCTATCATCAGTACGGAGCGTAACGTCCTTTATTGAGACGAAAACCAGGGTAGCTACAGTTTGGATTAAGATGCGAGAAAAGTCCCTCAGTCGTCCAGGTATAATCCATGATCAAAGGAGAAGTTCAATTTGTCAACTGGACAAAGTTTGTTTGGTTGAAAACGTTTCGCCGCTCATCCGAGAGGCTTCGTCAGCTCTGGTTATTGTACTGGTTAGACCCTGCTTATATCTAGCTGCCGGGAGGCGCGTCCTACAATGACAAAAGCTCTGAATACGATCCCCCTAATCTGTCTCTTTGTTTTTCAAATTACTCTGACGGCTGTTTCGACCCCCTATTCAACGTCTAACGACCCTCTCCACCCCTCTGCCCTGGCTCTGTTTGACTGGTCTAAGAATCGCATTATAAATGGGAGACAAGTTATGTCTCACTCCCCCATTTCTGTTTAATGACGGATTCTCTTTTTTGACAAAAATAGCCTCTTTAACTCCCCTCTCAAACCAGTTCTTTTCCCTGGCTAAGATCTGAACCTCACTGTCCTCAAAATCAAGTTTGGATTAAGAAAAAATTGCAGAATACTGTCACTTCCAGTTTGTCGTTTTCCAGCTGCAATTAGAATAGAATTCCTTATATATATATATATATATATATATATATATATATATATATATATATATATATATATATATATATATATATATATATATATATATATATATATATATATATATATATATATATATATATATATATTTTTATATATATATATATATTTTTTTTATATATATATATATATATATATATTTTTTTTATATATATATATATCTATTTTTTATATATATATATATATTTTTTATATATATATATATATATATATATATATATATATATATATATACTTGAACCTTCTGCACCGTCTTGACTACCCTCTGAAGCCGCTCCCTGTCCGCCTTGGTGCAGCTGCCGTACCATACGGTGATGCAGTACGTCAGCAGGCTCTCAATGGACACACGGTAGAAGGTCAGTAGCAGGCTGGGGTCCAGGCAGCACGTGCGATCCGTCAGGATGGTCTTATCAATCATTATGCACCTTGGAGCTCAAATCAGGCAATGCCGTGAGTTTCTTAATACCTTTATAAGTTTGTAAACATTTATATTTTTCTATTGCTAAGCGAATATGTAAAGATGAAAATACTTTGCCTTTGTTTCACATTCGGCTCAGATTCTAAGAACAATGTTGTTGTATGTTACAGTTTTCACCATCTGAAGAGGAAAATTAAAGTACAAAACCTACTCCTGTGGTTCTTCTTCAATGGTTTATCTCAGTGTCATATAGAGGACATTACAGTGTTTTTTCTGCCATTTTATTTGTTTAAAAAAATCCTATTCATAATATCGAGCGTGGCTTCAAATTCGCTCGTGTAACCGTGAGCATCGTGAGTTTCATTTGAGTGGAGCCGAACACTGTGGGTGACATCACACTCACTTAGTCCACTTGTTTACAGTCTAAGGACACACAGGAGGATCACCTGTTCAGGGGGTAAGAAAACACTTGTGAGGAAGCATCATCTCACCTCACAAGAGACATGACAGAGAGAGAGACCTTATAGCTGATCAGCCTGTGAGAACATTTTTTTTTTTTCAGGAGTTCTCTGCATATAGAAGAACGCAAAAAAATCCATCTGTATACATTTTTCTTTGCACTGCGGGGAACTTATTTTTCTGTACTACTACTCACTTCTATGGCTCATTATAGATACAAACTTACTACAAACTAAAGTAATTAATTCGGCATTTTATTCACTGATAAGATAAGACTTTATTGATCTCACATAGGAGAAATTCACTTGCCACAATAGCTCCAGGCAGTTTAGTGCAAGAGAAGGTTCAAACAAGAAAGTGCATGCAGACAAAAATAAAATAAATAATAATAAAATAAAGTACCGTCATAGCTCACCTTACGAAATTAATTCATTCCAGAAGTGGTTTCGTAACATGGTTTCGTAAGTAGAGTCGCAATGGGGGATTCGGGCTGCTGCAAAGCCGAGCGCGCATTATTTGAATTTTTGAGATTTCGCGTTTCGTAACTTGAATTTTCTTTCGTATTCAGAGACGAAAATTTTACGTAAACGCGTTTCGTAACTTGGATTATTCGTTAGTTGGGTCTTTCATAAGGTGAGGTATGACTGTAATAATAATAAAACAGTAACTAGGAGAGTATGGAAAAAGATTGCACGTTTGGACTATATAGTAGAGTTCTACAGTCTGATAAAGAATCGGCAGTAGCGTTACTTCTTGCACTGGGGGTGTCTCAGTCGGCTGCTGAAGGAGCTACACACACACTCCACACTCCAAAGGACCTCAGCACACTCCAAAGGACCTCAGTCTCCTCAGGAGGTGGAGGTGACTTTGGCCCTTCTTCTCCAGGGCCTCGGTGTTGTGGGACCAGTTCAGTTTATTGTTGAGGTGAACACCCAGGTACTTGAAACTGTCCACAGTCTCTATGTTCTGCCCCTGGATGTTCACCGGTGAGTGAGGTAGTGGTCTTCTCCTTTAGTCGATCACCAACTTCTTTGTCTTACTGGTGTTAAGGCTCAGGTGGTTTCACCCACACCAGTCCACAAAGTCACTGATGACTGAGCGGTACTCCAGCTCGTTCCCCTCAGACACACAGCCCACAATAGCCGAGTTGTCAGAGAACCTCTGGAGATGGCAGCTGTCCGTGTTGAAGGTGAAGTCCGAGGTGTAGATGGTGAAGAGGAAGGGTGAAAGGACAGTTCCCTGGGGGGCCCCAGTGCTGCAGACTACCACCTCTGACTCACAGCCGCGCAGCCGCACATACTGTGGACGGTCAGTGAGGTAGTCGATGGTCCAGGCAGCGAGATGTCCATCCACTCCCGCATCCTCCAGCTTCCCATGCAGCAACACCGGCCTGGTAGTATTGAAAGTGCTGGAGAAGTCAAGCTGGTGCTGGGTTGGGTCCATGTGGAGGGGGAGTGTGTCCACTGGCCCGGTGTGAGGTGTGAAGAGGGGGAAGTCGGAAGAGGGGCAGAGTGGTGGGGCGCTGGTCACCATCAACTGTCCCTCTGGCACTCTGTCCAAATCCGGAGATGTTCTTTAGTCCTCTCCACATGCCCTGTGCATTGTTTTGGGCCAGCTGCTCCTCCATCTTCCTCCTATAGTCCTTCTTGGCCCTTCGGATCCTCCGCTGGAGCTCCCGCTGGAGCTCCCGCTGGAGCTCCCGCTGGAGCTCCCGCTAGACTCTTTTCTGCTCCTCTCTGTCCCCTGAGTTGAAAGCCCTTTTCTTCTGGTTCAGGGCTTTAAGGGGTGACCCAGGGGTGGTTGGAGAAACACCGTACCCTCTGGGTTGGTACAGTGTTCTCCATGCAGAAGTTGATGTAGTCCGTGATACAATGGGTCAGGCCGTTGATGTCATCTCCATAAGAGCTGCTGAACATGCCCCAGTCTTTTTTCTGGAAATAGTCCCTCAGACTCTCACAGGCCTCATCAGTCCAAAGCTTCACAGACCGCTTCTGCACAGGTCCTTTTCGCACTCTGGGTGTGTATTCTGGGAGCAGGTAAACCAGACTGTGGTCTGAGTATCCGAGCAGGGGGAGGGGGGCAGAGGTGTAGGCGTCTTTGATGTTTGAGTAGAACAGATCCAGAGTCTTATTGTCTCTCGTGGGGCACATGACGTACTGTGTGAATGTGGGAAGAGTAGCGAAGAGAGAAGTGTGATTAAAATCTCCAGTGATCAGGAAGAGGGCACACGGGTGACGTGTCTGCATTTGTGTCACAGCACTGTGGAGCTGCTCACAGGCTGCCGCACCATCTGCCAACAGAGGAATGTATGCGCAAAACAAAATCACGTGCGAAATTCCCGTGGCAGATAGTATGGCCTCATGCCAACAACCAGCAGCTCTAAGTCCTGGGAGCACAGCTGTTGTTTCATGTGCACGTTCACGGGATGACACCAGCGCTCGCTCAAACACCGCCAGCCCTCCTCCCCTCGCCTTACCGCTTCCCATCACAGTTCGGTCCTCACCCTTTAGAGTAAATCCGTTCAGGTAAATGCTCCAAATGTTGCATCCACCAGCAACGCTTGCAGCACAGACCCTGTCACCCCAGAGGAAGTCAGAGCTGCTCTGAATAAAATCAACAACAGGAAGACCCCCGGCATCTGCGCCATAACTGCTGAGATGCTGAAATCTGGTAGTGATGGCGTGGTCGAGTGGCTCACCCACATATTCAACCAGGTGTGGGAGACAGAGAGGCTTCCCAGTGACTGGACCAGAGGGGTCATCCTACCCTTCTGGAAACGCAAGGGTGACAGGCTAGACTGCTGCAACCACAGAGGCATTACCCTTCTCTCCATCCCCGGCAAGCTCTTCACCAGGATCTTGCTTACCCGTGCTCTCCCAGCCATCAGAAGCAGCCGCCGTCCCCAGCAGGCTGGCTTCATGCCTAACCGCTCCATAACAGACCACATCTCCGCCGTTCTTCTGCTGATAGAGAAGACCTATGAATTCCCCGAAGACTGACATCTCTACATCGAGTTAAGATGCGTGAAGAGTCCCTCAGTCGTCCAAGTAGAATCCATGATAAAAGGAGAAATTCAATTTGTCAAGTGGACAAAGTTTGTTTGGTCGAAAACGTTTCGCCGCTCATCCGAGAGGCTTCGTCAGTTCTGGTTCTAATGCTGGTTAGACCCTGTTTATATCTAGCTGCAGGGAGGAGCTCACTACACTGAAATAGTTCTGAAACTATCTCAACTAATTAGTTTCTTTTGTTTTTCGAATTACTCTGGCGTCTAGTTTAGCATCCCTATTCAAACTAACAACCCTCTCCACCCCTCTGACCCTGGCCTGTCTGCCCTAATGTTTCTTTGTCTGTTTTGACTTGGTTTGAGAATCGAATCTACATCGAGTTCATAGATTTGAAGGCTGCCTTTGACACCGTCTGCCATGCTTCACTGTGGAGTATCCTACAGGCCCTTGGAGCACCACCCAAGATTGCTTTACAGCAACGCACAGAGCTGTGTCGGTGTTAACGGCAGAGACTCTGACTGGTTTCCCATCTCCAGTGGCATCCGTCAGGGCTGTGTGGCTGCTCCTGACCTCTTCAACTGCATCATTAACCATCTGATGCTCAAGGTTTGTGAGCGGGTCCCCGGAGTGTCCTTTGGCAACTAACACCTGACTGACCTGGAGTACGCTGACGATACCATTCTGCTCAGCACATCCTACAGCCAGCTGAGAGACACACTGGGCATATACAGTGAAGAGGCAGGGAAGCTTGGCCTCCAAGTGAGCTGGGCAAAGACCAAATGTATGTATGTCAGCAATGGGCCAGATCCGCCCCCCCTGCAGCTTGGAAATGACATTGTAGAGCCTGTCAAGTGCTTTGTGTACCTGGGGTCCATAATGACCGACAACGGAGACCTAAATCCAGAGATCAACCGCAGAAGAGCCCTGGCAGCATCAGCCCTGCAGTCCCTCTGGAAACCAGTCTGGCGGCATTCTACCATCTCACGCCCAACAAAGCTCCAGATATATAATTCAGCTGTACTCTCCATCCTGCTGTATGGCTCGGAGACATGGCCCCTGAACAAGACTCTGGCTATTAGAATAGATGGCTTCGATAGCAGAGCTCTTCACACCATCGAAAATATCAGGTGGCCCCAACGAGTTTCCAACCAGGTGCTCAGAGCTCACACACGCCAGCCTAGAGCATCTTGCCTGGCTGCACAACGCCGCACTCGCTGGTTCGGTCATGTCCTCCGCCTTCCTGCTGACCATCCCACGAGAGCCATCCTCCAGTTTGATCCAAAAGCAGCAGGCTGGAAACGACCACGAGGCAAGCCCCGCACCCACTGGCTTGATGTCATCGCTGGTGAACTCCAACAACTTGGAGTCACAGTGGAGGATGCAGATCAGCTGGCCCAAGACCGCCAGCACTGTAAAAAACTGGTTCATCTGATCGGCTCAACGCACGGGGACGGGCCGCCACCCCATTCGCTGGAGCTAAATGATGAATGATGGTATGTGCTCATTCAGCCATGTCTCAGTGAAACACATAAGGCTGCAGTCACGGTATTCTCTCTGCAGGCCTATTCATCTGTTCAGCCTGTTTGAACGCTTTAATATATGTATATTCTCTATGAAATGTGTCCACCAGCACTCTAGCCAGAACTGAAGAAGTAGCTTGGATGAGCTGCGAAACGTCTTCCACCAAATAAACTTTGCCAGTTGACAAATTGAATTTCTCCCTTTACCATCTATTAAATGCGATTAAATTTTGTGAATGACTTTATTTACATTTTGTCCCAAGACTACTTCATTCTGTTTTTTATTTATACATTATTTTATCTTAAGGGCTAAGTTTAATTATAAATAAATTATAAATATGAATGTGTAAATACTGTATATATATAACAACTAAAAAACCTAACCAGGCCACCGGTGTTGTTCACTACTGGACTTCCAGTGATTTGTGTCATGACATGTTAACTAGAACTCCAAATCACCATTAGGCTCTGTTAAAAAAGAAAAAAAAAGGGAAAAGGTTTCAGTATTGTTACTCAGAACAAATAATTTAGTGTATAATAATGAATATCATTGTACGTGAAAAGTCCCTCAGTCGTCCAGGTAGAATCCATGATCAAAGGAGAAGTTCAATTTGTCAACTGGACAAAGTTTGTTTGGTTGAAAACGTTTCGCCGCTCATCCGAGAGGCTTCGTCAGCTCTGGTTATTGTACTGGTTAGACCCTGCTTATATCTAGCTGCCGGGAGGCGCGTCCGACAATGACAAAAGCTCTGAAAACGATCCCCCTAAAAAACAAAGAGACAGATTAGGGGGATCGTTTTCAGAGCTTTTGTCATTGTCGGACGCGCCTCCCGGCAGCTAGATATAAGCAGGGTCTAACCAGTACAATAACCAGAGCTGACGAAGCCTCTCGGATGAGCGGCGAAACGTTTTCAACCAAACAAACTTTGTCCAGTTGACAAATTGAACTTCTCCTTTGATCAATATCATTGTACCTTGATGAGAACTATGGCAATAAACTCCTCTCTAACATCAATGGTTGTCTTTAAGCAGGTTTAATGATGCTTTCAAAGGTGATACTGTAGAATGGACAAATGTAAAATTACAATATGCCTATTACAAAAATATACAGTAAACAAGAGTATAAGTACAAGGTTGTAAATCTACACACTGAAAAGCACATTGAAAGCTATCTGACGACATTTTGAGAGCCCCGTGGTCCACTTGTAATTAACACATTACAATACTAGCATTACAGACAAACATCACAATGCTGGACTTCAAAATGATTATAACTAAATTTGTTGAACATGGGTGTAAAATACATACCGGTGATGCAACCTCAAAATAAAAAAAAATAGTGGAATAAAAACATGCTGCGTGCTGCCATGTCTGCTGTTACTTTTGTTCAATAACGTTCTGCTCAAAACATGTGCTCTTCTTACAAATCCAAAAGTGTCCACTAGATAACATCTAATTCTCTGTGGATCTTAAGATAATTTAGTAGCTGCATTTACACTTTGTGGCCACATGAGGGCGGTGAACACTAAGGAAAGAATATGGAAACGTCACAGCAAATGAACTTCCCCTGAGCTGCAGTTTGACATGGTGAGAGTGTCTGTTTATGGTTTATCTCCATGAATACAGATAAGTATAATGCTATATTGTGGAACATTTCTGGCAAAGCAATAACAGATGTTTTGTGAAATAGTTATCACATTACGTTATGAACCATTAACAGTTTTACACAAATAAAGGATATTCACATAACATTTACAGATCAATATTCAAACATATTGACAATATTCACAGTGTGAACAGATTACAGCATTTCTCTTTTTTTCTGTAGGGAAAGTCCATCAGCTGAGATTATTCGATCAAAAAGCAATAACAGTGTCTTTTATTTGTGCCTTGGTTATGGCCAGTTTATCTGAACTTACTTCAGTCAGTTGGCTTCTTTATAGGAGAAACATGTAGGTCTGTAGCTCTTTTATAAGAGAGCTTTAACTCTTTGTGAAACAGAAGGAAATAATGTCTTGTTTGCACACAAGTCTTTTGTCATTCTTAATATAACAGCTTCCAGGGTCCAGAGAGCTGAAGGAAAGTGGGGGGTCGCGAAAATACAGTCAAAGTGGCCCTTAGCCCCTAACTATTTTGTTTGATGGAAAATTTCCTTCTTAAATTTACAATACCATGATGTGACACACAGTAATGTGTATTCACATTATACACACATAAGGGACACACTATCATTCAGACTTTCTGTCTCTGTGGGTTGTTTTCAGATTCTACAATGAGATAATGTCATACTCCCCATCTGGGATTATTTTGATAATTTTGCATTTTGACAATCGGAAACCCAGCAATACTGTTACTATTAATATTCATTATCATACATTAATTTTTTGTTCTGAGTAACATACTGAGCTGAACATACTGAAACCTTTACTTTTTTTCTTTTTTAATAGAGCCTAATGGTGATTTGGAGTTCTGGTTAACATGATCTCTAGACTGATCTCTATTGGCATCTCACACACACCTCTCCACTGGTTCATTTCGTATCTTTCCTCCCGCTCTCAGTACATCCAACTCGGTTCTTACTCCTCCCAGCACTACCCTCTTTCCTCAGGTGTCCCCCAAGGCTCAGTCCTTGGCCCCCTCCTATTCATTAGCTACCTCCTTCCCCTTGGTCACATTTTCAGAAAACATAACATACACCTCCACTGTTATGCAGATGACACCCAGCTCTATATCTCCTCCAAACCATCCAACATCCTCCCTCCCTCCCTCCTCCCTCACCCACTGTTCAGGAAATCAAATCCTGGTTCTCCTCCAACTTTCTAAAACTAAAGTCCCACCAAATCTACACTAAACAAAATAGACAGCCTTTCAATCACTGTTGATAACTCCTCCATCTCTCCCTCCCCTCAGGTAAAGAGCCTGGGTGTCATCCTGGACAGCACTCTCTCATTCCAGTCACACATCAACAATATCACACGCACAGCCTACTTCCACCTCAGAAATATCAACCGTCTCCGTCCTTCACTCACCCCTCACACAGCCGCCATTCTTGTCAATAGCCTGGTCACCTCACGTCTTGATTACTGCAATTCCCTCCTGTATGGTCTCCCCCAAAAAACTATTCATAAGGTACAACTTTTCCAAAACTCTGCTGCCCGGATCATCACCAGAACTCCCTCTATTCACCACATCACCCCAGTACTGCAGCAGCTTCACTGGCTCCCCATTCACTATCGTATTCAGTTCAAAATCCTACTCCTCACATTCAAGTCCATCCATAACCTGGCTCCCACTTATCTCACAGATCTCCTTCATGTCACCACACACACCCGCTCACTCAGGTCCCCCTCCTCCATCCACCTCACAGTCCCTCCCGCTCGTCTCAGCACCATGGGGAGCAGGGCCTTCAGCCGCTCTGCTCCCCATCTATGGAACTCACTCCCCCCAGACCTCCAGAACGTTCAATCACTACCAATTTTTAAATCCACTCAAAACCCATCTTTTCAAAATAGCTTACCCCACTTAATCATTTTCCCCTGCTGACTGTTTCATTTTACTTGTATTGCTTTGTCCATTCTCTGTTTTATTTTGAATATACTGCCTGTTTTTAACTGTTTTTAATTGTTTAATAGATTGTCTTTGTGCGGTGTCCTTGAGTGTCTAGAAATGCGCCTTGAAATAAAATGTATTATTATTATTATTATTATTATTATTATTATTATTATTATTATTATTATTAACATGTCATGACACAAATGTGTTTAAAATCACTGGAAGTCCAGTAGTGAACAACAGCGGTGGCCTGATTAGGTTTATTAGTTGTTATATACACAGTATTTACACATTCAAATTGAACAGAATGAAGTAGTCTTGGGACAAAAAGTAAATAAAGTCATTCACCAAATGTAATCACATTGTAATAGAGAATATAAATATATTAAAACATTCAAACAGGCTGAACAGATGAATAGGTCTGCAATGAATAAAATGCAGAAATAATTACTTTAGTTTGTGGTTAGTTTCCATCTATAATGAACCATAGAAGGAATTTATTCAACCCGCCACATCTCAAATGTGATTGTTGTACAGAAAAATACCAAGCTCCCTGCAGTGTAAAGAAAAACGTATAAATTCTTCTAATGCAGAGAACTCCTGACAAAAAACATGTTCTCACAGGCTGATTAGCTGTAAGGTCTCTCTCTGCGTCTTCTCTTGTGAAGTGAGATGATGCTTCCTCAAAAATGTTTTTTTTACAGCTGATCCTCCTGTGTGTCCTTAGACTGTATAAACAAGTGGACTAAGCCAGTGTGATGTCGCGCACAGTGTTCGGCTCCACTGAAATGAAACTCGCGATGGAGGGAATTTGAAGCCAGGCACTATATTATGAATAGGACACACAGAACACACAGAATCATGTAGAGTGACTTAATACAAACATTTTAAAGCCAAAATTACGAGGCTCACTGCAGCAGTTACAGAGAGAAGGGCCCCAATATTCCAGTGTAAATCAATGGGAGGCAGTCAGCAGGAGCCAGAAGAGCCGCATGTTAACTTCCTATTTGGAACGCGGCGGCTACGGCATTAGCTACATCCATTCATACTCATATGTGATTCGAGATGACCCTTTCGTGCAAATGTTTTGTTACAAAATGAACAACTGAATGGTTTCTCCCCTGTGTGTATCATCATATGTGTTCTGAGACTAGAACTATTAACAAACACTTTCTTACAGACTGAACAGCTGAATGGTTTCTCTCCTGTGTGTATCCTCATATGTGGTTTGAGACAAGAACGATTACCAAACACTTTCTTACAGACTGAACAGCTGAATGGTTTCTCCCCTGTGTGTCTCCTCATGTGTGTTTCAAGATTACCCTTTTGAGCAAATGTTTTCTCACAAAAGGTACAGCTGAATGGTTTCTCCCCTGTGTGTGTCCTCATATGTAATTTAAGACTAGAACTATCAAGAAACGCTTTCCCGCAGACTGAACAGATGAATGGTTTCTCCCCTGTGTGTGTCCTAATGTGTATTTCAAGATGACCCTTTTGGGCAAATGTTTTCTCACAAAAGGTACAGCTGAATGGTTTCTCCCCTGTGTGCATCCTCGTGTGTATTTCAAGATCACCCTTTTGGGCAAATGTTTTCTTGCAAAGAGTACAGCTGAATGGTTTCTCCCCTGTGTGTGTCCTCATGTGTGTTGTGAGACTACAACTATGAGCAAACATTTTCTTACAGACTAAACAGCTGAATGGTTTCTCCCCTGTGTGTATCCTCATATGTGAGTCGAGACTAAATCTAACAGCAAACACTTTCTCACAGACTGAACAGCTGAATGGTTTCTCCCCTGTGTGTGTCCTCATGTGTGTTTTAAGAATATATTTATTAGCAAAAACTTTCTTGCAGACTGAACAGTTGAATGGTTTCTCCCCTGTGTGTGTCCTCATGTGTGTTTTGAGACTATAACTATTAGCAAACACTTTCTTGCAGACTGAACAGCTGAATGGTATCTCCTCTGTGTGTGTCACCATGTGTATTTTGAGACTACAACTATGAGCAAACACTTTCTTACAGACTGAACAGCTGAATGGTTTCTCCCCTGTGTGTGTCCTCATGTGTCTTTTGAGACTAGAACGATCAGCAAACACTTTCTCACAGACTGAACAGCTGAACGGTTTCTCCCCTGTGTGTGTCGTCATATGTGTTTTGAGACCAGAACGATCAGCAAACACCTTCTTACAAATTGAACAGCTGAATGGTTTCTCTCCTGTGTGTCTCCTCATGTGTGTTTCAAGACTACTATTTACGGTAAATGTTTTCTTACAAACTGAACAGCTGAATGGTTCCTCTCCTGTGTGAACTCTCATGTGTATTTGTAGTTTATATCTAGACCCAAATCTCTCTTTACAAACAGAGCACTTGTGTTTCATGCTCTCAGCTCCTTCGCCAGTTCCTGACATGTCTCCATTGTCCACAGTGGCTCTGGTCTCTGGTGCAGACTTGTATCTGGGGGACAGACGTGAGTTTTGTGCACTGGAGCTTCTGGCTCTGACCTCGACTTGGTTGTGGTGGTCTCCATCAGCCCCTGTGTCCCTGTGTGCAGGTGAACAGCTGAGTGGAGCTCTCCAGTCTTCATCACTGTCAGTGTCAGAAGAGTGCTCTGTGTCTCCCTCAGTCTCTGAGTGGACATGTGTCTCTGCTCTGATGTCCTCTCCCTGTGTGTCCTCTCTCTGCTCAGTTTGTCTTTGTTGAAGCGGTGAGGACTCTTCTGTCTTCACGCTCACAGCACTAAACTCTGGAACAGACCTGAAAAATATAAGAGACATTTGTACATTTCAAACCCAATCTGAATATTTGTAATAGAAATGAATAAGTATGAATCACAAAATAAAGAATTGCAGTTTGAAAGTGTCTGAAACTCACACTTGCAGCTGATCTTCCTCCTGCTTGAGGTCATGTTCTTCTTTAATCTGTGGAGTCAGACCAGGACTCAGAGAGGGGAGCTGGACAGCTGCAGGAAATAAAGAGAATACACACTTACACATACACATGGAGTCTTGTGTCATGGACACTCTGTGAACTTGCCTGTAGTCTTCCTTAAAGGGATAGTGCTTTTCTTTTTTTAAAAATGTTAATCTGTTAATCCGGTTATCCTCCTGTTATCTGTTCACTTGTAAATTTCCGCTTACGGCGGACCGCATCCGCCGTACACATCTGCTAAAAGTTAACAGGCTAATAGAACTAACGTGGGCGCATTGATACGAATCGAGAGAGAAAATATGCAAATGCGAAATACACTGCTGATTTTTTAGCGGACAACTGTCTGGGATGCAAATTTATCACTTTTCGGACAGATGTTGTTTTGAGAAGAAAAACAAGCTTTATTAAATGACCCCGGAAACTTACTGGAACTACGTTTATGAGCTACGTTACCGGAGGATAACCGGGATCACATCGCACTGTCATGGGTAAGTCAGTGTTAATCTCAGGACACTGTTGAAGGGTAAGAAAACCGCACTATCCCTTTAAGAGTGATGGGTGTCCTTGTTGTAAATTGGGTCAGTGACGTTTTGCAGTTTTCAAATGCTCAAAAAATTAAAATGGCATACAAAATGTGTAGATTTTCTGGTATATTTAAGTGTATATTTAAGTGTCTATGTTGTCATTTCAATTAATTTCTAATTAATTAATTAATTATAAATACTGTAATTAATCTAATTAAAAACATTTTATCATGAAAGAGAGAGGAAACCCACTTTGTGATTGAGTTTGTCAGTTTTTCTGTGGTCGCTTTACTCATTCCTTTTCCAAATTCTGCAAGCGTGGTTTGTTGAAGTGCGTTCACGCTCACTCTATCACCGGTAACAACGGAACTTGTCCGGACGTGTTTATCGTTCAAATGATCCGTCAGGCTGGAGCAGCTTCGGTGATGAGAAAATTATTTTTCACAAAAGCTATAAATTACTGCGTTCTTGTTGATCGTTCCGTCTTCGTTTTTATAAATAAACTTGTTGTTCAAAGGCCCTGGCAGCAATTTGCTCGCCGCACGCCAAATTTAAAATGTGCGCATTGAATTGCCGCTCATAATTAATTGCGTTAATTTTTATAAAGCATTAATTTGCAGTGTAATTAATTAATCAAATTAACATGTTAAACTGACAGCCCTATTAAAAACATTTTTCTGCATTCAAAGTCAGGGCTTTCTTAAAAATGTCATTCATATTACGTATTTCTTTATTAAAGGGACAATGCATATTAAAAGACAAGATAATGTAAGAGACAAAAATGTACTTGTAAATATACAGGATCGTAGCCAAAGCTAATTTCCATCCTTAGTCCTCTGCTGGACCAAGCCCAGCCACAAAACCCGCACAGTTCATAAAACATGACAAAAGCCTCCAATACTCACTCCCACAAGCACCTTTCACTCATACACTATAAAACACACTCATACGACATTAGTAATAAAATGTACAGGTCAGACATGTACTTACTTACATGTACTTAGACATGTACACTACTTACACATGCACTGCATTAACATCTATTTACAGATCTATATACAAATATAACTGCAGTCCCCGACTCATGTGCAAAAGATGTTCAAGTTCAGTTGTGTGGACAGATCTGATTGTCCAATAGCCACGACTCAAGTTGATCAGAGAAGAAGCTGAGTGTAGACAGCTCACATACAGTCACTGGGATGGTGTTCCAGGTTTGAGAGGCGCAGAAAGAGAACACAGCCTGTCCAAAGGCACTTTTCCTTGATGGTGTTATACAATCACCTCTGGAGCTTGCTCTTGTTGATCTGTTCTGATTTTTTTTAACAAATTCTTGGGACAGTGGCCAGATCATGTAAAATTTTGTACACAAGAAAATAATCTCAATTTTTTTTCAGGTTATCCCAGCCCAATGTTGTGTTTCTTCAGAATAATGAAGCAATGGTGGGGCTTTGTTTTCTGTCTAAAATTTTAAGAGCTTGTTTATATACTATTTCAACTATTTTTCACTCCTAGCTGTCATGAAGAGCAGACACACTTTTCTCTTCCTCCTTCATCTTTGCTCTGTTTGGTGTTTTATTTCTCTGGTCTCGTCTTTTTTTCTCCTGTTGGATCAGATTTTTCAAATCCTAAATTATGAATTGGATAAAGCTGGTCCCTACGCTTTTTTTTCCCCACGGAGGAGCGCCGATCTGGAGAGCCGGTCAGCCCTGCGGGAACATGCTGCCTGATACACGAAGGACGCGTCGTGTGCCTGGCACCGCTGTTACCGGAGGACACGGAGCGATTTCTATTGGAATTTTGATGGCAGGACATCTGGATTGGCCTGGGGGATGTTTTCTGACCCATCACTAATTGGAGCCGAGCGGATAAAAGAGCCCCGATCCGCCGGTCATGGGGAACTGCGAACTCGAACTGCGAAACACAGGTGAACGTATCATCCATCTGTGGGATCCACCTGGCGCTAGATAACATCGCGGATAAATGGATTTGGAACTGTGGGAAACAGCGGCTCAGTCCATATTCATTATCATACGTGCCAGGGGGAGGACTGCGAGTCGCACAGACCTGCATGAAGTGGGGACCTGACAGAAACCAGAGTTCTGGCAAATTGTCTGTTCGCCTGGGTTCTAGAATGTATCGATTATGTTAAATTCCCCTTTTGTAACCGATTCTCCTGAAAAAATGTGATTCAACTGGACTCTTTGTTTTGACTGCATCTTCTGCACAAACACGTCCAAGGCCGCCAGCTGCCGCTTATCTCACAGACTCTACAAAAACATTGCCACACACTATTCACACTCGCATGTATTAAGTAATACTGCCCTGTCTATTTTTAGGATGTCTGCTTCTTCTTCAGTTTTCAATCAATTTAATTGATTTCTGATCTTTTCCCTTGCCCCACACACCCTTCCTTCTGTTACCAACGAAAAAGATCACTCGTATGATCAATCGTATGTTATGTCTCCAATAGTTTTTCTGTCATTACATGTTGTTAAATTGTCACTGATTGTATGTATTGCATCTATTCTACTCTGCATCTCCCAGTCGGCGGCGCGCGCATGTGCAGTGGCCCCCCCCCTAGCCACTCTATCACTGTCCTGCCTGGTTAGTGGGGAAACGAAATTTCGAATTCACTCTGTGTACATGTACATGATTGTTTTCGACAATAAAGCAAACTATGACTATGACTATGACTATAAGAGGTCTGTGCATTCAATCGACTCGCAAACAAATAGTTTTAACAGATAATTAAGACATCTTTTAGAGGGCGATAATAAACATCGAGGCAGCTTTTGACTTTGGTCATGACCTGGACCTGTCTTTTAACCTCTAGAAGTGCGACAGTTAAATTTAAGCGAACCAACAAAAACACACCAGTAGGCCACAGGCTATGTGGCTACAGGTGAGCCATGCACCCACTCAGCTCTACATCCAGCTGCGACAGCTGCATCACCCTCAGTCAGAGGGTAGCTGTTTTGAAACAACGCATATCCATGTTTGAAAGACGAGTGGAGAGTGACCTGGATATCGTCCTGGGCAAGACTCGGGCCACCGCCAACAGCGCCCAGCTGGCTGACACTGTTCACTGCTCCATGGACACCTCTAAGCACCAGCCCTCACTGTCCGACCCCGGCGTTCCAGGTACAGGCAAACACTACTGGCTTCAGTGAAGGACTAGACCTAAAGCCTCAATCAGCTCTGCCCCAGTCCGGGCAGATCCCTGGATTGTTGTGGCCCGTAAAGGCTGCGGACGAGGTAAGCGAGTAAACCGGTCATCCAGCTCCTCTTCCACCATAGATGTGGTTCTGTGAAATAAATTCAGTGTGCTGGACCATGAGGATTTTCCCCCGCTACCCCAAACTTACAAGGGCTGGTTGCATTTCACACCAGCTCTACAATCAGATCGCCCCGGAGCTCGGACATGGCCATTAACGCATCAATACCAGCCCTAGGTAACCTGCAGTGTGTTTCTGCTGCTGTCCAGGTCTTCCCCAACTGCAGCCCCAGTGCCGCCCGGAGGTTCCACCTTGCACATGCTGGGTTCTTCCGCTCGGCGTCACAGGGGAGAACCCACTGTCACCTCTCGATGTGTGCGGGGGCCTCCATTCCCTCCTCGCACATGTCGACCCCGAGAGCTCGATGTGCGTGAGGAGATGGTCCTGCTCCTGACCATGCCACCTCAGCCCCCCCTCAGTCCAGACCAGACCTGTCCGTGTTAATTCTCAGCATGACAAAATAACCAAGCACAGGTAATTCCCGTGATCAGCAGAGAGCGGCATAAACATAAAACCTTTCATAAATTTACTGTCAACATCAATAATCTCAGATTCACAAATTCATTAGAAAATCCTGTAGTTACTTTACCTGGCCAGCCAAATGATATCTCTCTGTATTTCCTATACACCGCGATACCATTTGGACACTCTCCATCCACTCTCGCTCCTCCGGTTCCAAACCGACTCCGCAATTCTGATTCGTTCAAAGATGGTGACGTCAGTGCACCCGCCTTTGCCCGCAAAGTCACTCTTAGGCAGCGGAAGTTCCGCCTCAGTTTTGAATCAAGATGGCGCAATCTCTGATTGGTTCACTTAGCTGTCTGTCTACGCGCAACCGCAGCGCATTCTGTGGATCAAACGTTACCAGACTCACTCGCTGGTACAGCGATGAGTCATGGATTCTTCCAGGCAAGTAGTTACTCAGTCCCTGCTAACATTAAACATGGCTCTTTTATATGTCCGCTCTCTGCTGAACAAGTCTTTTATTGTTAATGACCTGATTTTAGACCACAAACTTGACTGCTTCTTTTTAACTGAAACATGGCTGGGTGCAGACGCACCAGTTGTTCTCACAGAGGCCTCACCACCCACTTTTAACTTTATCTTTTCAACTACAAATGGTAAAAGGGGAGGTGGCACTGCCTCTATATACACAAAGACTCTGGCCACCAAACCTATTTTATTGAACAATTTTACAAGTTTTGAATATCACCCAAATTTTATGTGTCACAATATACAGACCACCAAAAAAATGCAACCTTTTTATCAGTGAGTTTTCTGAGTTTTTATCTATTGGATCAAGCAAACCTACAAAATCAGAATGTGATCAGATTCTTTAGCTGCCGAAATTAATTAATTAGACATCTGGAGGCAAACAGGGGGCTTGTTTAATTGTCATATTGTCATTAACATCATATTACTTGCCAAAACCTCCCATTACAGCATAGTTTTGATTTGCGATGGGCAATTTGAATAATGCTTGAATTGAGTGAATTGCTAAACTAGTGCGTGAAGTGCTAATGATTAAATAATGATTGCAGATACTGCAGTACTAGTTGCTAAATCATTAGCATCCCAGTCAATTCAAGCAGTGCTAACAGGCACCTACACTAGGTGCTAAAAGCACCAGTCACTTCAAGCAATTCAAGCATTATTCCAGGGGACTACCAAAAATACTTCATTTTACTGCATTGTACTGCATAATGCTTGCCTGGAAGAATCCATGACTCATCGCTGTTCCAGCGGATGAGTCTGGTAACGCTTGATCCAGAACAGGCTGCGGTTGCGCGTAGACAGACAGCTAAGTGAACCAATCAGAGATTGCGCCATCTTGATTCAAAACTGAGGAGGAACTTCCGCTGCTTAAGAGTGACTTTGCAGGCAAAGGCGGGGGCACTGACGTCACCATCTTTGAACGAATCAGAATCGCGGAGTCTGTCCAAATGGTATCGCACTGTATAGGAAATACAGAGAGATATAATTTGGCTGGCCAGGTAAGCATAATGCAGTATTTTGGACATGAAAAAACTGCAGTTTTCCTGTTATACATGGCAGGTTTTTTCATAAGGGTGAGGAACAGACTATATGACACATCTATGTTTTTTATGTCAATTTTTTTTTTCTAATTTCTGCAAATGTTTTAAATGTATTTTTACTTTGATTTCTTCTCTCTTTTTCATTTTACATTGTATAATACATTTCATAGTGTATATTTTTTTATTATGCCTAGTTGTGCTCTTATTCCTTATTGTAACCGGCTGGTTAGCTCAACTGGTAAGTCATGGACTTTTCCCCTGGGGGTTGTGGGTTCAAATCCCCCCTGGGCAATGAGCTAACCAGTGTGGGTCCTTGGGCAAGACCCTTCACGGTACTGCCCGCCGAAAAAAGATGGCTGCTCACTGCTCCTGAAAAAGGATGGGTCAAATGCAGAAGTCACATTTCTCCCGTGTGTCACTGTGTGTCATTGTGTGTGAGACCAATAAAGGCTTAAGCCTAAACTTACTGTTATTGTCTCTGTCCTGTCTTGCATTAGTGCAGGGGTGCTCAACCGAGATCTACTTTTGAGGTTGATGGTGTGCTGGGGGGGATTTGGGTCACTTCAGGCTGCCGTGTGAACGTTGCCCAAGATAAGTGGACCTAAAACCTTTTGGCATGCGACTTCAGTCTGAACGGCCAGGTCGCGTTTCAAAAAAATCGGAATTGAGCCTTAAGCCCTGCAGTCTGAGCGTAGCCATACACGATCGACTGACACTGCCTGCGATCGACTGGTTGGACACCCCTGCACTTTGCCTGGTTTACACCAGACCATATCACAAGTGATGTATGGTCTGGGAGCCACCTACAAAATATCTCGTAGCGGAGGTGTGCTTTACGATTGCCAACGGCCATTTATTGGGCGTTATGAATGTCTATCATTTGGCGTATACGTAGTCAATCATGTCAGTTGTCAGTTCAAACTACAAGTTCCCTTTGTCACATAGTACGCATCACCGTCTTTCCAGCCCTCCCCACTCTCTGATTGGCTCCCAAAATCAGGACAGCTCGCTTAGCCTAGTTGCCAGGCTGTCTTTCAGATCGGAATGAATGAAAGCAGCCTGGGATTTCCCAGGTTACCCTGCACTAGTGCATGTGAAGAAATTGACAATACAGGTGACTTTGACTTAACATATTATCCTGATTGAATGATTATATGGGCTTTTTGTTATAAAAACATTTCAATTTTAACAAAGTACCTTCTAATGCTGACCTCCCGTGAAGGCTAACACCACACCACAGTGATGTCAGTGATGATCTGCAGGGGGAGGGCTTATCTTAATGTCATGCAAATGAGCACCATTCTGCCCCCCAGCCCTACAATGAGACAAATCTTCAAGAGGACTTTTGTCACTTTTGTCTTTTCAGATGTGCATGCTTTCAAATGGCCACAAATTCTTCAAATGTTCTCAGATTTCCATGTGTAAGGCATCATTGGAAAGCTTAGAAAGTACACTTTCAGAATCTGAATAACTCAAAACGCCTCTAAGGCGACATGTGACAGTTGGTCACATTTGTCACAGTGAGGGACAGGAGGACACTGGACAAACTGCTCTCCATCGTGGACACTCCTGCTCACCCACTGCACCAGACTATAGTGGGACAGAGGAGCTGATTCTCCAACAGGCTCTTACAGCTCCGCTCAAACAGTGAGAGCTACAGAACTACATTCATACTATAATACTCCCTACAACTGTACAACAACTCACCCTTATGTAACGATAACCTTATGTCCTGTCAATCATAATAATCATTGCACTGAATTTCTTGTCTCATGTATATAGCTGTGATTTTATATTTTATTACTTATTTTCCTATTTTATATATTTATTTGTATGATTATGTCTTATTTGACACCTGTCTCTTGCTACGTTTTTTGCTACTTCTTTAGAATTTATTATTGCCATTTATTTTGTTATTTTTATTATTACCATTTACTTTGTTCTTACATTATATTGTGAAGACTGAGCTACTGTGTCCAAATAATTTCCCTTGTGGATCAATAAAGTTTGTCCAAGTCCAAGCTCTGACTTGCCAAGCAACAGCCATGAAACCGTAATGATTTACAGATGATCTGCAAAGAAAAGTGGACCAAAATTGGACCAAAATTTCTTCTGATATGTGCACAAACCTGGTCATCAACTACAAGAAACGTAGGATCTGTTATTTGAGCTTGACTCAAATGAAACTACAGTGAACCCTCGCTGTATCGCGGTTCACTCTTCGCGGCCTCGCTGTTTCGCGGATTTTTTTTTCCAATTTTTTTTTTTTTTTTTTTTCAATTTTTTTTTATAGTGTAACTTTTTTTTTACAGTGTAACATTCTGTCCTGCGCCCTGATTAGCTAAGAGACTAGACCAGGACTAAACCAGGTCTAAAGCAGGTCTAAACCAGGACTAAACCAGGTCTAAACCAGGACTAAACCAGGTCTAGACCAGGGATGGTAGGGACAGAGTCTCAGATTTCCTTCACGAGAGCGCCTGGGTGACAGGAGGTGTGGCCTTTGTTTACTTGCACGAGCCATGGAAGAGAGTGCGAGCCGACCATGGAAGAGCCAAGAATCAACATGGAGCGTCCGGGGGAGCCGCAGCGGGGAGAGGACACTCGCGCGCACAGAGGAGACAGTGGCTTTTCCCCGTGAGAGGACGAGAGGACGAACCCAATACTCCACAATACTCCACAGCTCTGTGGAGTATTGGCGACGCATTGATAGCGGACTGATTTTGGAGCCGGGGTGAAATGCAACCAACTCTTGTGAGCGCAGGTTGGTCTTACCTGGTCTTGTGGTGAGGACTGGTGCTTAGAGGCGTCTGTTAGCGGTTTGGCACTGTTAGCATTGGCTTGAGTCTTGCCCAAAATGATATCCAGGTCGCTTTCCACTCGACTTTCGCACATGGCATGGATATGTGGTACCAAAACAAACACACGTGTCCGCGCGCACGTGCCCGCGCGCACGTGCCCGCGTGTCACGTGCCCCCGCCCCACTATTAATATATTTTAATGAAAATCTACAAAAGTTTGAGTGTTTAAACAAGAGAAAAATGTGAGAAAATGTTAATACCAGTCTCAGAAAGGTGTATAATGTGTCTGGTGAAGCGTTTTCAGCCTTAAAACATGTAGAATAATTGTAAAATATAAAATTGTCCTACTTCGCGGATTTCACTTATTGCGGGCTATTTCTGGAACCTAACCCCCGCGATAAACGAGGGTTCACTGTATACTAATTGGAGATTTAAATTGGGACTGGCTTAGTTCAAATTCTGACGATTTCAAAACTTTATGTGATCAACTGAATCCAACACAGCTAATTGTATCCCCCACTCGTCCTAATAATAAGTGTCTTTCAAAGTCCACATTGATTGATCTGATCTTACCAAATGCCCCACATAAATATTGCTCAACTGGTGTTTTTTGCAATGACCTCAGTGACCACTGTATTGTGGCCACTGTTAGAAATACTAAAATGGATAAAAGGAAATCACGAGTCATTATAAAAAGAGATTTAAAACATTTCAGTGAACAAGCATTTAACTATGACCTTTCTAATTGCCAGTGGAACAGAATTGATCTAATTCCAGATGTTGAAACTGCCTGGTCATTTTTCTATGAGTGTTTCATGGCTATTGTTAATAAGCATGTCCCCTTAAAGAAATTTAGAATTAAAGGTAGAGAGAATCCTTGGGTCACACCAGACTTGGCAAATGCCATACATGAGAGAAATTTAGCTTGGGTGAAAGCAAGGAAAACTGGTCTAAAATGTGATTGGGATTTTTTTTTTTTTTAGAAAATTAAGAAATAAACGTTCCTCCCAGATTCAAAATGCAAAGTCTGAATTCTACTTGTCAAGAACACCTGCCAGCCTAAATGACCCAAAAAGATTTTGGAAAATCATTAAATCACTCTCTGTTGAAAATAACTCACAGGCCTTGCTAAATTACATTGTTCATAACTCATCAAGTATTTATGACAAAGTTGAGATGCTAAATTGTTTCAACCAACATTTTATATCCTCTGCACCTTCCATAAATTCAAATAATCCTGTGAGCCTGTGTCAAGTCCACAAGGCCCTAAAATCATTAGATGTACGCAAACCTCAAGGACTTGATTTATTTGATGCTCAATTCCTAAAAATAGCAGCTGATTTCATAGCTCAACTTCTGACTTATATTTTTAATTTAACTTTGAGCACAATGCAAATTCCCAAAATCTAGAAATCTGCTTTCGTCACTCCATTATTCAAAGGGGGCGATCCGACAATCTTAAACAACGATAGACCAATATCAAAGCTTTGCATTTTATAAAAAAAAATTGAATCTTTAATAAATGAACAGCTGAAAGGTTTTTTTTTGTATTCCAACGATATACTATGCAATTTTCAGTCAGGATTCCGAAAAGGTCACAGCACCATAACAGCAACAATGAAGGTGATCAATGATATCTCAACAGCTCTTGATAATAAGCAACATTGTGCCATTCTTTTTTTTTATTTGTCTAAAGCTTTTGATTCTGTAAACCATACTTTACTCAAAGAGAAATTGATCAATGTTGGACTATCTAAACAGGCAGTTGGGTGGATTTGCAATTACCTCTCAGACAGATCCCAATGTACTAAATCACAAAACATTTGCTCAAATATTCTATCATTAACTAAAGGAGTGCCGCAAGGCTCGGTTTTGGGACCACTCCTATTCACAATCTATGTTAACAACATTAGCCAGGATCTAGAGGACACCAAATTTCACCTCTATGCTGATGATATGGTTATCTACAGTTTTGGAAAAACCCTCAAGACACTGTACAAAATGCCTTTAACATTATCCAGAACATGTTTCTGAGACTAGACCTTTCACAAAATGCACATAAAAGCAAGTTAATGCTATTCTCAAAAACAAAAAGCAATGTGCAGGATTGTCCTCCAGTTGTCACTCTTCAAGGAGCGGAAATTGAAATGGTTATGTCTTTTAAATATCTTGGTATTTTAATTGATGACAGTCTAAATTTTAAAGGACATGTTGAGCAGCTACTTAAGAAACTGAGGCTGAAAATTAGCATTTTATTTTCAGAACAGGTTATGTTTTTCTTTTAATGCCAAAAAGAAATTAGTAGTAGTGAAATTTTTACCCATTTTGGATTATGGTGACCTGATTTACATGAATGCCCCAATTCAAATATTGAAGCTGTTAGATTCTCTGTATCATGCCTCTCTGAGGTTCATCACAAACTGTAACCCTCGCACACACCACTGTGAACTTTACACACGTGTGGGCGGGCCAGCATTGGAGACTCGTAGGCTCACTCACTGGTATATGTTCATTTATAAGGGTAATTGCTTGTAATTGCTTGAAAATTGTTTTTGAAATGGTTTTGTAATTGTAATCTGTGCCGCTGTCTTGGCCAGGACTCCCTTGAAAAAGAGATTATTAATCTCAATAGGACTTTATTGGTTAAATAAAGGTAAAAAATAAAAAACAAAAACAAAAAAAAACGTCTGACCTCTGTGCTGCAAACAAGGGTTTTGCTCGAGGGTTCAAATACTTATTTCACTCAATGAAATGCAAATCAGTTAATATATTTTCTTTAAAGTTATTTTCTGGATTTTTGTTTTGATGTTCCACCTTTCCCTATTAAAATAAACCTACCATTAAAATGATAGACTGTTCATTTCTTTGTCAGTAAACAAACTTACAAAATCAGCAACGGATCAAATACTTGTTTCCTCCACTGTACATAAATTCTTTCCCTTTTGTTTGTGCCATTAACATTTTAGTTTTTGCTTTAATATTTTTAGTTGTTATTATTATAAGTTATTATTTACTTATTTCGCCGATTACATTACGTTATTTCCATCCGGAAATGATGTAATGTAATCAGCAAAATAAATATAGTGCTGATAGATTTTCTTTCCACTGCTACCTCTAACAAATACTATTTACAACAGGTGTGATGAATGAAATTTTCCAGTAGATATTTGTAGAAATAAGTTTATCCTATTTAAACTTGCACTTATTGATGTACTGCCAACTTACATAGCCCTCTGCTGACATGTTGCTGCTCCAGCTCTTGTATTGTTGGGGCAACGCCACCTGGTTGGTTGTGGTGGTTTCCATCAGCCCCTGTGTCCCTGTGTGCAGGTGAACAGCTGAGTGGATCTCTCCAGTCTTCATCACTATCAGTGTCAGAAGAGTGCTCCGTGTCTCCCTCAGTCTCTGAGTGGACATGTGTCTCTGCTCTGATGTCCTCTCCCTGTGCGTCCTCTCTCTGCTCAGTTTGTCTTTGTTGAAGCGGTGAGGACTCTTCTGTCTTCACGCTCACAGCACTAAACTCTGGGACAGACCTGAAAAATATAAGAGACATTTGTACATTTCAAACCCAATCTGAATATTTGTAATAGAAATGAATAAGTATGAATAACAAAATAAAGAATTGCAGTTTGAAAGTGTCTGAGACTCACACTTGCAGCTGATCTTCCTCCTGTTTGATGTCGTGTTCTTCTTTAATCTGTGGAGTCACCCATCGAGTTTGAGGTAGTGGGGCAGACGTGACATTATCATCACTGCAACGACAATCAGAGTAATAATAAAGTTGTTGTGTGAGAGTAATGTACGCTGTGCAAAATATTAGTCATTACTTTAGATTTACATTTACATTTTTAACGAAGTACTTTATCCTAGAAAGCAACATAGAGACACTGATGCTTTTATCACCAGTCGAATAAACTACTGTAATGCCCTGCTCTCTGGTCTTTCCAAAAAGAGTAATTCAGGTTTGCAATTATTACAAAATTCAGCAGCACGTGTCCTGACTAGGACCAGAGGGCGGGACCACATTACACGGGTTTAAAAAACAAATCACTGCATTAGATTCAGGATAGATTTTAAAATTCTTTTACTCTTTTTTAAATGTCTTAATGGTCTCGGGCCTTCTTACCTTTCAGAACTGCGTTTACCTTATGAACCCTCGTGGACCCTGCGCTCCTCCGGCAGCTCCTGGTCATTCCCAAAGTCAGGACACACACTCACGGAGAGGCGTCTTTTCAGGACTACGGCCCTCGTCTATGGAACAGCCGGAGGAGCTCAGGGCCAAAGAGAACGTTCATGTTTTTAAGAGTAGAGTAGAGTAGTTTTTAAGACCCACCTGTTTAGCTTGGCCTTTGCTTGAAATTTTACACTTTTACCTGTTTTTATTATTCATGTTTTATTTTAGGCATTTTATTAGGTTGAACTAATAGTCACACCCCAGCGCCTCAGAGAGTGGCAGCTGGGTACGGTAGCTCCTGCCTAACTACCTTTAAGTTAAGCTTGTTTGTTTGCACTTTTAGATTTTATTCTATTTTTTTTCTTACTTTACTCACTTTACCCATCCAATTAGCACTAGCTATGTTTTTTGGGCATTTTTGCTGGATTTCAGCTTGCCTCTTTGTGCTGCCTGTATGGCTCAGCAGAGCAGTCTCCCCAATGTGTATTCAAGGGAACAGCTCCTATCTCTTTCCAAGTCCTCGGCGCTTTCTGGACGTAAACCGGACATTCCTGTGGAACTACGGAGAAGACCACGCAGAAGATGCTGCGCCGGAGCGAAAGTGAAACAGCGGAGGAGAAAATTCAGGCCAGCGGTTCCGTCAGTTCTGATGGGGAACGTAAGGTCACTGGGAAATAAGATGGACGAACTGTGTGCGCTTGTTCGGACCCAGAGGGAGTATGCGGTCAGCAGTATCATGTGCTTCACGGAGACCTGGCTTCATACGAACTTCCCGGACAACAGCACATCTGTACCCAGCTTTAAGACTCGCTCCTTTGCGGTAAGAAGAAGGACGGCGGGATTGCTGTTCTGGTGAATGTGAGGTGATGTAATCCTAGCCATATTACTGTGAAGGAGTGTATCTGTGCGCCGGACATTGAACTTATGGTTGTGGCAATGCGTCCATATTATTTACCGAGAGAATTTACGTCTGTACTGTTCACTGGAGCTTACATTCCTCCCTCGGCAAACAAAGAGGGAGCCCGGGACAGAATACACACGGTGGTCACTGCTCTGCAGTCAAAGTATCCTGAGGCATTACTACTCATTTCTGGAGACTTTAATCATCACACCTGCAAGGCTGCAGGCTCGGACAACATCCCTGGTCGTGTGTTGAAGGACTGTGCAGAGGAGCTCAAGGATGTCTTCACATACATCTTTAATGCCTCTTTGAGCCAGGCTGTTGTTCCCTGATGTGAGAATGCTATTCACAGATTTCAGTTCAGCATTCAACACCATAATCCCACATGTAATTGGCTGTTGCACTTCCTCAGCAAGAGGCCACAGGCAGTGCGGGTCGGCAGAAACACCTCAAGCTGCATTAGACTGAGCACAGGAGCCCCCCAGGGCTGTGTGCTCCGTCTGATGCTCTTCACTCTACTGATCCACGACTGCACACCAGCCTTCAGCACCAATCCCATCGTGAAGTTTGTGGATGATGCGACTGTGGTGGGTCTCATCTCTAATAACGATGAGACAAACTACAGAAGTGAGGTGAGCCTTCTGACCCAGTGGTGCAGCGGTAACAATCTCCTTCTTAATGTTGAAAAGACCAAGGAGGTTGTTATTGACTTCCGGAGAGGCCCCACCCAGCACTCCCCACTGTCCATCAATGGTGCTGCTGTAGAGAGGGTGAGCAGCACCAAAGTCCTGAGGGTGCACATCAGTGAGGACCTCTCCTGGACAGGGCCAGCGAACACTGCCTCACTGGCAAAGAAGGCTCAGAAGCGCCTCTATTTCCTCCGCAAACTGAGGAGAACTGGAGCCCCCCCACCCATCATGACCACCTTCTACCGAGGCACCATTGAGAGCGTTCTGACCAGCTGCATCACTGTGTGGTACGGGAGCTGCACTGACCAGAACAGGAAAGCCCTGCAGCGCATAGTGAATGCAGCTGGGAGGATCCCTGGTGTCTCTCTCCCCTCCCTCCTGGACATTTTTAACACCCGCAGAGCGTCCAGCATTGTGGGTGACCCGAGCCACCCCTCACACAGCCTGTTCAGCCTCCTGCCCTCGGGGAGAAGGTACCGGAGTCTCCGGGCCCACTCCACCAGACTGTCAAACAGCTTCATCCACCAGACTGTCAAACAGCTTCATCCACCAGACTGTCAGAAAGCTGAACTCTCACCAATTTTACTACTGTTACTGCACTGGAATTACTACTGTTGCACATTTATTTGTATCTTAACTTCAATGCACATTCTATTGCACATTACCATCTCACTGCTGTATCTTCCATTGCACATTTTTGATGCACACTGCACATTTTTGGACATCTGTAAATAGGTATTTATTTATTATGTTGCACTGCTTTCAGATTTTAGATCTTAGATTTTAGTTTTAGATTTTTGTCTTAGATAGGGTCCTGCCATTTGCAGAAGTTATCTGATGACTCTGCGGTGGTTGGGTTTATCAGGGATGGACAGGAGATGGAGTACAGGACGCTGATTGCAAATTTTGTGGAGTGGTCCCAGGCAAACCATCTGCTCCTGAACTTAGACAAGACCAAGGAACTTCAGGAGGATGACGTCACCTGTGGAGCCTATTACCATCAATGGTCATGAGGTGGAGATCATGGACTGCTACAGGTACCTGGGCGTTCATATGAACAACAGGCTGGACTGGAGGGACAACTGTAATGCTGTGTACAAGAAGGGCATGGGCAGACTTTACTTCCTGAGGAAGCTCAGATCTTTCAATGTGTGCAGTAAGTTACTGGAGATCTTCTACCAGTCTGTGGTGGCCAGCGCCCTGGACTTTGCTGTAGTCTGCTGGGGGAGCAGCACCAGTAAAACAGACATCGGACGGATTGACAAATTGATCCGCAAAGCTGGTCACGTGATCGGCTGTGAGCTGGAGACATTTGTCACAGTGAGGGACAGGAGGACACTGGACAAACTGCTCTCCATCATGGACACTCCTGCTCACCCACTGCACCAGACCATAGAGGGACAGAGGAGCTCATTCTCCAACAGGCTCCTACAGCTCCGCACAAACTGTAACTCTTCACAAATTAAGGGAGAGAAATACTGTTGATGCCTTAGTTCAAAATAAATGTTGAGAATGTCCTAAAAATAGCCTGGATTCACTGGTTTCATCATAATATGCAGACTAAATAACATTCTGTTATTTAATTTCTTCTGTTCCTTTTAATTTCACGATTTCCATGCTGCAAGTGCAACAACTGAGCCAGTCCTCAATTTATTTTCAATAAAGAATGTATTTTGTTATTCAGCATCAATACATTTGTCTGCTTTTTACTAAGGAATAATTAATTGAGGAATATACAATATAATAATAATATATTTTTGACTCAGTGTTATGTATACTATAGCTTATATTCTTAAAGACCCTATTGAAACACTAAAATTCAAGTGAAAAACGCCGCTTATCAGTTAATTGTAAGTCGATCGATAAGGTCAGTCAACTATAGATTAATGAATTAAATCGATAATTTGCATCCCTAATAATAATAATACAAACAGTAATTAGGTATTAGTATGGGAGTATGGGAAAAAAGAAGATATTGCATATTTGGACTATATAGTGGAGTTATACAGTCTGATGAAATAAGTAATAATAATAAAAAACTTTAACAACATTAACATTAGCATCATTTTACATCTTATTCCAATATACTACCAAAAATACTTCATTTTACTGCGTTGTATTGCATAATGCAGTATTTTGGACACGAAAAAAACTGCAGTTTTCCTGTTATACACTGCATGATAAAAGGAGAAGTTCAATTTGTCAACTGGACAAAGTTTGTTTGGTTGAAAACGTTTCGCCGCTCATCCGAGAGGCTTCGTCAGCCTGACGAAGCCTCTCGGATGAGGCTTCGCAGTTTTTTTTGTTTTTTTTTCACAAGGGTGAGGAACAGAATACATCCAGAGTCAGGTGACTTGTGTATTTCTTATTATCAAAGTCAAAGTCAACTTTATTGTCAATTCTGCCATATGTGTTCGACATACAGTGAATCGAAATTTCGTTTCTCTCTGGCCAAGCAGTGCAAAGAAGACAGTGTACAAAATACAATATAAGACGATACAAAAGGACAAAAATCTAAGAGCACTGTAAAGAAAAAATACCTATTTACAGCTGTCCAAAAATGTGTAGTGTGCATCAAAATGTGCAATAGAATGTGCAATAAAAGATAAAAATAAATGTGCAACATAAAAATAAATGTGCAACATTTATTTAACATAACAATTATGCCTTTATGATTTTGACATAACAGATTATCATGTGTATTATTTAATTACTGAATGATTATATGGCCTTTTTTGTTATAAAAGCATTTCCATTTTAACACAGCATCTTCTAATTCTGACCTTCCCTGAATGTAAACGCCACAGTGATAGTCAGTGATGGGGGAAGGGCTTATGTCATGCAAATGAGCTCCATTCTGCTCCACAGCCCAATCTTCAACACGGCTTTCTCTGATGTGCTGCTTTCAAATGGCCACAAATTCTTCGGATGTTCTCAGACTGATGTGGCATCGTTGGAAAGTTTAGAGTCTACACTTTCAGAATCTGTGAATAACTCAAAACACCTCCAGGCGTGTGTCTGGTTTTGCTGCGGTCGGTCACATTTTTCAAGGTCGTAGCCAATTCATGTACATAAAAAAACATTTGAAATGCTTAATATAAATGTTAAATATATATTTATGCATACCTGACATTGTAAATATTTGAAAATGTTAAATAGAAACTAATATTTTTCATATTTTAAAATTTGCCTGTTGAAAATCCCAGCTACTACAACAAGCAGCAAACGCATCTTTTCTTTGCATTGAAAATGACGTTTTCAGATACAGGATACCGCATTCGTGTCCTGAAAAACGTTTATATAAAGTACGTTTTCAAATGATTAGCAGAATTTACCTGTCCAGATGAAATGTAGCGACCAACGCGTCAGTCTTTAGACTCTTCGTCTGCTTCAGTGCGCGCCATCGCTGGAAGGAATCTCCAAGAATCACCTTCGTTTGGCTTCGCTCCTTTTCCCCTTGTCTTCTTCTTTCAGTGACCTCAAAAACGGACTTTCTTTTGCGGCTAACTGGTAGTGGATTCTTGTCTGCCATTGCAACAAACTTTGTGCAAACTGTGAGGAAGCTGCAGTTGGAAAAAGCCGCTCAGAACCGCTGTGTTGGTGGAGTAAACAGAGTCTTGTGTGTGGAATGCGTAAGAGGCGCGCGTAAAACACGTCATTTCGACGGAGCAGTCCATTTCAACAGAACACCGTGGATCTATAATAAGAACTATGCAGAACACCGGCTGGATCCGCCAGACTGTGAGCTGTCCTCCGTGTTCGAGGGCCGTGACTGGTTCCAAGGTGGAGCAAAGCAGAACAGGAACGTGGATCCGGTCTGTTTTGTTGTAGGTCTATTTTGTTCTGAGCGGCCCGTGCTCCGCGCACTTGGTTTTTCCCGGGAGAACAGATCCTGACGTGTTTTACGCGCGCCTCTTACGCATTCCACACACACAAGACTCTGTTTCCTCCACCAACACAGCGGTTCTAAGCGGCTTTTTCCAACTGCAGCTTCCTCACAGTTTGCACAAAGTTTGTTGCAATGGCAGACAAGAATCCACTACCAGTTAGCCGCAAAAGAAAGTCCGTTTTTGAGGTCGCTGAAAGAAGAAGACAAGGGGAAAAGGAGCGAAGCCAAACGAAGGTGATTCTTGGAGATTCCTTCCAGCGATGGCGCGCACTGAAGCAGACAAAGGGTCTAAAGACTGACGCGTTGGTCGCTAAATTTCTTCTGGACAGGTAAATTCTGCTTATCATTTGAAAACGTATTTTCCATAAACGTTTTTCAGGACACGAATGCGATATCCTGTATCTGAAAACGTCATTTTCAATGCAAAGAAAAGGTGCGTTTGCTGCTTGTTGTCGTAGCTGCAGTAGTTAGTTGGAGTTAAGTCCTGTGCAGCGATGAGTAGCGAACTTGTTTTCTAGGATGAACTACTTCATTAAAAACGTCAATGTAAATCTAAAGTAATGGCTAAGATTTTGCACAGCGTACATTACTCTCACACAACAACTTTATTATTACTCTGATTGTCGTTGCAGTGATGATAATGTCACGTCTGCCCCACTACCTCAAACTCGATGGGTGACTCCACAGATTAAAGAAGAACACGACATCAAACAGGAGGAAGATCAGCTGCAAGTGTGAGTCTCAGACACTTTCAAACTGCAATTCTGCAGTTGTGCAATTGTGGCCATACCTTCTTGTCAAAGCCTGATCTCGTTAGATCTCAGAAGCTAAGCAAGGCAGGGTCTGGTTAGTACTTGGATGGGAGACCAGTGGGAATTCCAGGTGCCACAGTAGGAGAGCTTTATATACATATGCACGGCCATGCTTTGATGTAAGTCTGCTCGGTTTGACCTCATTCCGGGAGTATGGTGACCGAGTAAGGAGCAATATGCTCAGTCCATGTCCAAACATAAAAATCTTACTTTCCTCGCTTGAGGTGGAAGGAGCCAACATACGGCTTTGCGGTGAGAAATCATATCTCCATGCACAGGAAGATAGCAAAATATAGATGGTACAAAGAGCAAAAGTGGAGCCCAACAAGCACCACCTGCTCCTGTCGGCCATCTTTCCTCCAGAGAGGGTGAGCAGCACCAAAGTCCTGGGGGTGCACATCAGTAAGGACCTCTCCTGGACAGCGAACACTGCATCACTGGCAAAGAAGGCTCAGAAGCGCCTCTATTTCCTCCGCAAACTGAGGAGAACTGGAGCCCCCCCACCCATCATGACCACCTTCTACCGAGGCACCATTGAGAGCATTCTGACCAGCTGCATCACTGTGTGGTACGGGAGCTGCACTGACCAGAACAGGAAAGCCCTGCAGCGCATAGTGAATGCAGCTGGGAGGATCCCTGGTGTCTCTCTCCCCTCCCTCCTGGACATTTTTAACACCCGGCTCACCCGCAGAGCGTCCGGCATTGTGGGTGACCCGAGCCACCCCTCACACAGCCTGTTCAGCCTCCTGCCCTCGGGGAGAAGGTACCGGAGTCTCCGGGCCCACTCCACCAGACTGTCAAACAGCTTCATCCACCAGACTGTCAAACAGCTTCATCCACCAGACTGTCAGAAAGCTGAACTCTCACCAATTTTACTACTGTTACTGCACTGGAATTATTACTGTTGCACATTTATTTTTATCTTAACTTAAATGCACATTCTATTGCACATTACCATCTCACTGCTGTATCATTGCACATTTTTGATGCACACTGCACATTTTTGGACATCTGTAAATAGGTATTTATTTATTATGTTGCACTGCTTTCAGATTTTAGATCTTAGATTTTAGTTTTAGATTTTTGTCTTAGATAGGGTCCTGCCATTTGCAGAAGTTCTCTGATGACTCTGCGGTGGTTGGGTTTATCAGGGATGGACAGGAGATGGAGTACAGGACGCTGATTGCAAATTTTGTGGAGTGGTCCCAGGCAAACCATCTGCTCCTGAACTTAGACAAGACCAAGGAACTTCAGGAGGATGACGTCACCTGTGGAGCCTATTACCATCAAGGGTCATGAGGTGGAGATCATGGACTGCTACAGGTACCTGGGCGTTCATATGAACAACAGGCTGGACTGGAGGGACAACTTTAATGCTGTGTACAAGAAGGGCATGGGCAGACTTTACTTCCTGAGGAAGCTCAGATCTTTCAATGTGTGCAGTAAGTTACTGGAGATCTTCTACCAGTCTGTGGTGGCCAGCGCCCTGGACTTTGCTGTAGTCTGCTGGGGGAGCAGCACCAGTGAAACAGACATCGGACGGATTGACAAATTGATCCGCAAAGCTGGTCACGTGATCGGCTGTGAGCTGGAGACATTTGCCACAGTGAGGGACAGGAGGACACTGGACAAACTGCTTCAGTGCGCACCATCGCTGGAAGGAATCTCCAAGAATCACCTTTGTTTGGCTTCGCTCCTTTTCCCCTTGTCTTCTTCTTTCAGTGACCTCAAAAACGGACTTTCTTTTGCGGCTAACTGGTAGTGGATTCTTGTCTGCCATTGCAACAAACTTTGTGCAAACTGTGAGGAAGCTGCAGTTGGAAAAAGCCGCTCAGAACCGCTGTGTTGGTGGAGTAAACAGAGTCTTGTGTGTGGAATGCGTAAGAGGCGCGCGTAAAACACGTCATTTCGACGGAGCAGTCCATTTCGACAGAACACCGTAGATCTGTAATAAGAACTATGCAGAACACCGGCTGGATCCGCCAGACTGTGAGCTGTCCTCCGTGTTCGAGGGCCGTGACTGGTTCCAAGGTGGAGCAAAGCAGAACAGGAACGTGGATCCGGTCTGGTTTGTTGTAGGTCTATTTTGTTCTGAGCGGCCCGTGCTCCGCGCACTTGGTTTTTCCCGGGAGAACAGATCCTGACGTGTTTTACGCGCGCCTCTTACGCATTCCACACACACAAGACTCTGTTTACTCCACCAACACAGCGGTTCTAAGCGGCTTTTTCCAACTGCAGCTTCCTCACAGTTTGCACAAAGTTTGTTGCAATGGCAGACAAGAATCCACTACCAGTTAGCCGCAAAAGAAAGTCCGTTTTTGAGGTCGCTGAAAGAAGAAGACAAGGGGAAAAGGAGCGAAGCCAAACGAAGGTGATTCTTGGAGATTCCTTCCAGCGATGGCGCGCACTGAAGCAGACAAAGGGTCTAAAGACTGACGCGTTGGTCGCTAAATTTCTTCTGGACAGGTAAATTCTGCTTATCATTTGAAAACGTATTTTCCATAAACGTTTTTCAGGACACGAATGCGATATCCTGTATCTGAAAACGTCATTTTCAATGCAAAGAAAAGGTGCGTTTGCTGCTTGTTGTCGTAGCTGCAGTAGTTAGTTGGAGTTAAGTCCTGTGCAGCGATGAGTAGCGAACTTGTTTTCTAGGATGAACTACTTCATTAAAAACGTCAATGTAAATCTAAAGTAATGGCTAAGATTTTGCACAGCGTACATTACTCTCACACAACAACTTTATTATTACTCTGATTGTCGTTGCAGTGATGATAATGTCACGTCTGCCCCACTACCTCAAACTCGATGGGTGACTCCACAGATTAAAGAAGAACACGACATCAAACAGGAGGAAGATCAGCTGCAAGTGTGAGTCTCATACACTTTCAAACTGCAATTCTGCAGTTGTGCAATTGTGGCCATACCTTCTTGTCAAAGCCTGATCTCGTTAGATCTCAGAAGCTAAGCAAGGCAGGGTCTGGTTAGTACTTGGATGGGAGACCAGTGGGAATTCCAGGTGCCACAGGGGGGGCGCCAGTTGCAAAAACTGTCATTGTGTTCTTAGGCAAGACACTTCACCCACATTGCCTAGTATGAAAGTGGTGTGTGCGTGAGTGTTGGTGGTGGTCGGAGGGGCCAATGGCGCAGATTGGCAGCCTCGCTTCCGTCAATCTGTCCCAGGGCAGCTGTGGCTACAAAAAGTAGCTTCCCACCACCAAGTGTGGAGTGAATGAACAATGAACTGCAAAGCGCTTTCAGTGTCATGAAAGGCGCTATATAAATGCTATGAATTATTATTATTTATTTTGTTATTCATACTTATTCATTTCTATTACAAATATTCGGATTGGGTTTGAAATGTACAAATGTCTCTTATATTTTTCAGGTCTGTCCCAGAGTTTAGTGCTGTGAGCGTGAAGACAGAAGAGTCCTCACCGCTTCAACAAAGACAAACTGAGCAGAGAGAGGACACACAGGGAGAGGACATCAGAGCAGAGACACATGTCCACTCAGAGACTGAGGGAGACACAGAGCACTGTTCTGACACTGACAGTGATGAAGACTGGAGAGATCCACTCAGCTGTTCACCTGCACACAGGGACACAGGGGCTGATGGAGACCACCACAACCAACCAGGTGGCATTGCCCCAACAATACAAGAGCTGGAGCAGCAACATGTCAGCAGAGGGCTATGTAAGTTGGCAGTACATCAATAAGTGCACATTTAAATAGGATATACTTATTTCTACAAATATTTACTGGTAGTATAAAATTTCATTCATCACACCTTTTTGTAAATAGTAGTTGGTAGAGGGAGCAGTGGAAAAAGATCATTTCCGGATGGAAATAATGTAACGTAATCAGCGAAATCAGTAAATAATAACTTTTAAAAATATTAAAGCAAAAAGTAAAATATTAACAGCACAAACAAAACAGAAATAATTTATGTACAGTGGAGGAAATAAGTATTTGATCCATCCATTCATCCATTTTCTTTCGCTTATCTGGGGCCGGGTCGCGGGGGCAACAGTCTAAGCAGGGACGCCCAGACCTCCTTCACCCCAAACACTTCCTCCAGCTCCTCCGGGGGGACCCCAAGGCGTTCCCAGGCCAGCCGGGAGACATAGTCCCTCAAGCATGTCCTGGGTCTTCCCCGGGGCCTCCTCCCAGTGGGACATGCCCGGAACACCTCCTGAGGGAGGCATCCAGGAGGCATCCGAAACAGATGCCCGAGCCACCTCAGCTGGCTCTTCTCTACATGGAGAAGCAGCGGCTCTACTCTGAGCTCCTCCCATGTGACTGAGCTCCTCACCCTATCTCTAAGGGTGCGCCCAGCCACTCTGCAGAGGAAACTCATTTCGGCCGCTTGTATCCGCGATCTCGTCCTTTCGGTCAATATCCAGAGCTCATGACCATAGGTGAGGGTAGGAACGTAGATTGATCGGTAAATTGAGAGCTTGACACACAAGGGAGATTATTTGGACACAGTAGCTCACTCTTCACAATATAATGTGAGAACAAAGAGTTAAAAACAAATGGTAATAATAAATTCCAAATAAGTACCAAAAAAAGATGGCAAGAGACAGGTGTCAAATAAGACATAACTATATAAATAAATGTATAAAATAGAAAAGTAAGTAATAAATTATAAAATCACAGCTATATACAAGAGACAGCAAAGGGAGTGCAATGATATGATTGACAGGACTTAAGGTTATCATTACATAAGGGTGAGTTGTACAGTTGTAGGGAGTATTATAGTATGAATGTAGTCCTGTATCTCTCACTGTTTAAGCGGAGCTGTAGGAGCTTGTTGGAGAATCAGCTCCTCTGTCCCTCTATAGTCTGGTGCAGTGGGTGAGCAGGAGTGTCCATAATGGAGAGCAGTTTGTCCAGTGTCCTCCTGTGCCTCACAGTGAAAAATGTGACAGACTGTCAAATGTTGTCCTAGAGGCATTTTGAGTTATTCAGATTCTGAAAGTGTACTTTCTAAGCTTTCCAACAATGCCTTACACAAGGAAGTCTGAGAACATTTGAAGAATTTGTGGCCATTTGAAAGCATGCACATCTGAAAAGACAAAAGTGACAAAAGTCCTCTTGAAGATTTGTCTCATTGTAGGGCTGGGGGGCAGACTGGTGCTCATTTGCATGACATTAAGATAAGCCCTCCCCCATCACTGACATCACTGTGGTGTGGTGTTAGCCTTCAGGGCAGGTCAGAATTAGAAGGAACTTTATTAAAATTGAAATGTTTTTATAACTATACTATAAAATACTGGAAAGAATTGTTTCAGAACAATGAATTGACTACTTGGAAACCTTTCATTATTTAAACCCACAACAGTATGGTTTTAGGCGGAACTATTCAACCGAATCTGCCATCTGCTCACTTCTGGAGAATATCGTTCACCCACTTGATAAGGGTAATATGGTGGGTGCAATGTTTCTGGACTTAAAAAAGGCCTTTGATACAGTAAACCATAATCTTCTTTCAAAACTGTCTTCTTTTAATTTTTCAAAGCAAGCACTTACATGGTTTGAATCTTATTTGCACGGTCGAGAACAATGTGTGGTCATTGACAATGTAAAGTCTGCCTCATTTGAAATTAAGACAGGCATTCCCCAGGGTACAATCCTGGGGCCAATCCTTTTTTGTCTTTATGTGAATGACCTGCCTGAAGTGTGTCCTGAGTTGGGCCTTCAGATGTACGCCGATGATACAGTGGTTTATGTCTCCGGCAAAACCCCAGCTGTCATCGGTGCTAAATTAACCCAAAGTCTGGAGAAAGTGTCAGATTGGCTAAAAAAATCGTGCCTGACACTAAACACAAAGAAAACGAAATCTATATGCTTCTCTATAAAAAGGACACAATCAGAAAACAAACTAAACATCACTATGAACAATGAACTCATAGAACAGGTAGAGCAAGAGAAATACCTCGGTGTGACACTAGACGCTCAATTAAATTTTAAAAAGCATGTCAAAAATATATCAATTCAATTATTCTTTCTCAGCTGTCGTACTGCACTACTGTTTGGTCTCAAACCAGCCCGACCACTCTAAAGCCTCTCGAACGACTTTATAACCGTGTTTATAAAATTTTAGACGACAAGCCAATCAGATTTAATCACTGTCTAATTTTATCCAAATATAAGTTATTTTTTACAAATTTTTGCAATTTTAGCTATGTAAAGCTTGTTTTTAAATGTTTGAATAGACTTGCACCTGAACCTCTCAGCAGATGTCTAAACAGACTCTCCACAAGGTCCACAAGAGCCACCACACATGGGGACTGCAGAGTTCCCTTTTGCAAGACCTCATTTGCACAGACTGTATTTTCAGTGAAAGGAGCAAACCTTTGGAACTTTTTACCTGCTCATATAAAAACTATAACCAGACTCTCCACTTTTAAGAAACAGACTAAGTCCTGGTTTATTCACCAGCAGCAGTGTGATCATGTGTAACTGCATGTATGTTTGTGTGTGTTTGTGAGGGGAATGACAGTGCAAGTGTGTTTTATGTGCCTATGTTTAGTGTGATATTGTTGTTTTAGCTTATCTTATCATTATCTTATCATTATTTTAACTTATTGTTGTTTTAGATTATCCATCTCTTTTATTCTCCATTATCAATACATTTTAACTTTTTTACTTACTGAAATCTGTTTAAAAGCCCTCCTAGGGACTGGTGTTGCGAATTAGCCATTGGCTAAAACACTGTGGTACCTGCATCAGATGTTAATCTATGTTTGTTGTATCTGTCCCTATCAAATAAACAATACAAATAAAAAATAAAATAAAAAATAACAAAAAGCCCCTGTTTTCAGCTAAATATCTCCCTTTGATAATAATATAAGATAAGAGATAAGATAAGACTTTATTGATCTCACGCAGGAAAATTTACTTCACAGTACCTCCAATTGGTTTGAACAAGAAAGAAAAGTGCATGCAGGCAAGAATGGCATAAAGATAAGTAATAATAATAATAAAAAAAATAATAATTCGAATAAGCAATAATAATAATAAAACAGTGACGGGGAGAGTATTGAAAAAAAAAATTGCACGTTGGAAAAACTGTATTGCATGATAGGACCATAGAGTGGAGTTATACAAGTAATAATAATAAGAAACAGTAACTAGGAGAGTGTTGAAAAAACAATATTGCATGTTTGGACTATACAGTGGAGATGTACAGTCTGATGGCGGTGGGGATGAAGGATCTGCGGTAGCGCTCCTTCTTGCACTGGGGGTGCCTCAGTCGGCTACTGAAGGAGCTGCTCAGCTCCTCTACAGTCCGGTGCAGAGGGTGAGAGGTGTCATCCATGATGGATATGAATTTGACCAGTACCCTCCTCTCAGCCACCTCCTCTACAGAGTCCAGAGGACAGCCCAGGACAGAGCTGGCCCTCCTGACCAGCTTATTGAGTCTCTTCCTGTCCTGCTCTGTGCTGCTCGGGGCCCAGCAGACGACAGCGTAGAGGAGAGCAGAGGCCACCACAGAGTCATAAAAAGTCTTGAGCAGAGGCCTGCACACTCCAAAGGACCTCAGTCTCCTCAGGAGGTGGAGGCGACTTTGGCCCTTCTTGTACAGGGCGTCGGTGTTGTGGGACCAGTCCAGTTTATTGTTGAGGTGAACACCCAGGTACTTGAAACTGTCCACAGTCTCTATGTCCTGCCCCTGGATGTTCACCGGTGAGTGAGGTAGTGGTCTCCTCCTGAAGTTGATCACCAGCTCCTTTGTTTTACTGGTGTTAAGGCTCAGGTGGTTGCACCCACACCAGTCCACCAAGTGGACCTCCAGCTCGTTCCCCTCAGACACACAGCCCACAATGGCCGAGTCGTCGGGGAACTTCTGGAGATGGCAGCTGTCTGTGTTATATGTGAAGTCTGAGGTGTAAATGGTGAAGAGGAAGGGTGAGAGGACAGTTCCCTGGGGGGCCCCAGTGCTGCAGACTACCACCTCTGACTCACAGCCGCGCAGCCGCATGTACTGTGGATGGTCAGTGAGGTAGTCAATGGTTCAGGCAGCGAAATGTCCATCAACTCCCGCATCCTCCAGCTTCCCCCGCAGCAGCGCCGGCCTGATGGTATTGAAGGCGCTGGAGAAGTCAAAGAACATGACTCTCACAGCACTCCCGGTGGTCTCTAGGTGGGTGAGCACCCGCTGCAGCAAGTAGATGACGGCGTCCTCTACTCCTACGTTTGGCTTGTAGGCAAACTGGTCCAGGATGGGGCTCACCACAGAGTGGAGGTGATTGAGGATCACCCTCTCCATGGTCTTCATGAGGTGGAAGGTCAAGGCGGCTGGTCTGTAGTGGGCCGGTTCCCTGGCGTTTGTTGTTTTGGGAACCGGAACCACACAGGAGGTCTTCCACAGGACGGGGACCTTCTCCAGGCTGAGGCTCAAGTTGTAGATGTAGCAGAGAACCTCACAGAGCTGGCCTGCACAGGTTCTCAGCAGCCTGGGGCAGATACCGTCAGGTCCTGCGGATTTCCTCTGGTTGAGTCGACTAAGTTCCCTCCTCACCTCGTCTGGTGTGATGCAGAGGGGGGACTGAGGGGGGGACTGGGGTGGACTGCAGGGGGTGGTGGTGGTGGGGGGTGGAGGGGGGCTGGGTTGGGTCCATGTGAAGGGGGAGGGGGATGTGGCTACTGGCCCGGGGAGGTGTGAAGAGGAGGGGGGAGTCGGCAGATGGGGTGGGGGGGGGCGAATCAAACCTGTTGAAGAAACAGTTTAATTCGTCCGCCCAGCGCTGATCACCGTCAGCTGTCCCTCTGCCACTCTGTCCAAAACCAGACATGAAAATGACCACACGAAAGCTGAATTAGTATTTAAACATGTCCTAAAGTCTGTAGTGTCAAAGTTTACAGGCACTTTACTCATCCCATAAGAAAGAGAAATGTGTTCCTGCAAACATCATTACCTCCAATGAAATATGTAGTTCAGGACACTTTCTTTTTGTCAGGGGCTTTCTGGGGCTTTGCCTTCAGGGGCTTTGCCTCCAGATGTCCAATTATTCTTGTTTACTGACACTGTCTTTCGGCAGCTAAAGAATCCGATCGCAATGTGATTTTGTAGCTTTGCTCGATCCAATAGATAAAAACAATAGATGAAAACTCACTGATAAAAAGGTTGCATTTTTTGGTGGTCTGTATATTGTGACACAAAATTTGTGGCTGCTAAAAACAACTGAGTGATATTCAAAACTTGTAAAATTGTTCAACAGAATAGGTTTGGTGGCCAGAGTGTTTGTGCATATAGAGGCAGTGCCACCTCCCCTTTTACCATTTCTAGTTGAAAAGACAAAGGTGAAAGTGGGTGGTGAGGCCTCTGTGAGAACAACTGGTGCGTCTGCACCCAGCCATGTTTCATTTAAAAAGAAGCAGTCAAGTTTGTGGTCTAAAATCAGGTCGTTAACAATAAAAGACTTGTTCAGCAGAGAGCGGACATTTAAAAGGGCCATGTTTAATGTTAGCAGGGACTGAGTAACTACAGGAATTTGTGATGAATTTGCTTTTGGAAAAGATCTGACATTTGATCTTGGCAGACCCTTGTCAGACCCTGTCAACAGACGGGTTGAACTTTGGACACCAGAGGCTGAGAGCACTCTGCAGGACTGTTTTGCCACCACAGACTGGGATTTGTTTAGAGCTGCAGCTACTAGGGAGGACTCTTCTGTCAGTGTTGATGACTATGCTGACTTTGTGAGTGTGTATATTAGCACTTGTGTTGAGAACATCATACCCACTATACAAGTCAGGAAGTTCCCCAACCAGAAGCCCTGGGTAAACAGTGAGGTACTGCACCTGCTGCACGCTCGCTCTGCTGCTTTTAAATCTGGCGATGAGGCAGAGTACAAAGTTGCGCAGTACTGACTGCAGAAGGCCATAAGAGCAGCCAAGAGGCAACATAGACAGAAGACGGAGGGGCTTCTACTCTTCTGCCGACCCCAGGAGGATGTGGCAATGTCTGGACCACATCACAGACTTCAGGTCCAGTTCCAGCTCCACCACCATCAGAGCCTCAGATAACCTTCCAGACGACCTCAATGCTTTCTACACCCGCTTTGAGGCCACCACCCCCACCCCCACAGAGCACAGACACACCTCAACCATTCAACCCTTCCTCCCCTCCACCTGTCGTCACATCAGCCCAGGTGCATAAAGCCCTGAGGAGGACCAACCCCCGCAAAGTCCCAGGTCCAGACAGTATTCCTGGGAGGGCCCTCAGAGCATGTGCTAATGAACTCACTGCCTGAATGACTACAGGCCAGTAGCACTCACTTCAATCATTATGAAGTGTTTTGAGAGAGTGATACTGCCCCACATTCAGAGCAGCATACCGGACTCTATTGACCCCCTAAAATATGCCTACAGACCCAACAGGTCCACCTCTGACACCATCGCCGCCGCCCTCCATGTCTCGCTCTCCCACCTAGAAAATAAAAACTCCTATGTCAGGATACTCTTTATTGACTACAGCTCTGCGTTCAACACAGTCATCCCCCACAGACTCACCCACAAACTGTCATCACTTGGACTACACCCTGCCCTCTGTGACTGGCTCCTGGACTTCCTAACTGGCAGGCCCCAGTCTGTCAGGATTGGAAACAGAACTTCAGCCAGCATCACCACTAACATTGGCATCCCGCAGGGCTGCGTCCTCAGCCCCATCCTCTACACCGTGTTCACCCACGACTGCGTTGCATCCCACCCCGAGAACATCATCCTGAAGTTTGCTGACGACACCGCTGTGATAGGTCATATCACAGGCGGAGACGAGGCGGCCTACAGGAGGGACGTGGACAGTCTGGTGACATGGTGCGGGGACAACAACCTCAACCTCAGCACAGACAAGACCAAGGAGATGATAGTGGACATGAGGAAGGAGAGGAGACCTCATCAGCCACTGTTTATCTGGGACCTTGAGGTGGAGAGGGTGAGCACCTTTAAATACCTGGGGGTCCACATCAGTGATGACCTCACCTGGACACTCAACACTACACAGGTGGTGAAGAAGGCTCAACAGCGGCTGTACTTCCTGAGGAGGAAATTTGGCATGCCGCCCAAAATCCTCAGCAACTTCTACAGCTGCATCATCGAGTCCATCCTGACCAGCTGCATCACTGTGTGGTACGGCAGTACTACTGTGAAGGACTGCAAACACCTGCAGAGAGTGGTAAAGACTGCCACAAGTTTCTATTTGATGATACTTTTATTTACATGCTTCTCTTTATCTTATTTATCCATTTAAATTTTTTTGCATGCTCTTAGCATCCAGAGTGGGCAGCAAAGTAAGAATTTCATTGGACAGAGAAACAAAAAAATCTTTGAATCTTGAATCTTTGGCAGTAAATTTATGAAAAGTTTTATGCTTATGCCGCTCTCTGGTGATCACGGGAATTACCTGTGCTTGGTTATTTTGTCATGCTTCTTCTAGAGTGAGTTTGATGTTGTTTGAGAGGAGACGGGATCCGAGGATATTGAGGTGTAGGCGGTCCTTTTTAAAAAGTTCAGATCTCTTAAAAAATGTGATAATATTATCCATGTAGGGGATTTTGTTGTCTCTGCAGTATCTTTTGAGCCATATGTGCAGTGCTCTTAAAAGGCTGAACGTCACATCTCACATCACTTTATTCTGGGCGTTGTTGCTTGAATGCAAATGAGGAGGACAGAGACAGGCCAGTGCAACGGGTGGGGGTGTGGCCAAGTACACCTCTGTTTCCTGGATTACCGGTCACCCACTTCCATGTTTTAAGCGCTTAGGAAGATACGAGGGTAGGGGAGCTCACATCAACGTTCAAAAACCTCAAAGTGAAAATTTAATGCCATGGGACCTTTTACAATTTTAGACAAAAAACAAAGCCCCACCATTGCTGCATTATTCTGAAGAAACACAACATATTGGGGTGGGATAACTTGAAAAAAAAATGCAGATTCTTTTCTTGTGTACAAAATTGTACTACATGATCTGGCCACTGTCCCAAGAATTTGTTAAAAAAAATCACAACAGATCAACAAGAGCAAGCTCCAGAGGTGATTGTATAACACCATCAAGGAAAAGTGCCTTTGGACAGGCTGTGTTCTCTTTCTGCGCCTCTCAAACCTGGAACACCATCCCAGTGACTGTACATGAGCTGTCTACACTCAGATTCTTCTCTGATCAACTTGAGTCGTGGCTACTGGACAATCAGATCTGTCCACACAACTGAACTTGAACATCTTTTGCACATGAGCCGGGGACTGCAGTTATATTTGTATATAGATCTGTAAATAGATGTTAATGCAGTGCTTGTGTAAGTAGTGTACATGTCTAAGTACTTGTAAGTAAGTACATGTCTGACCTGACCTGTACATTTTAATACTAATGTTGTATGAGTGTGTTTTATAGTGTATGAGTGACAGGTGCATGTGGGAGTGGGTATTGGAGGCTTTTGTCATGTTTTATGAATTGTGCGGGTTTTGTGGCTGGGCTTGGTTCAGCAGAGGACTAAGGATGGAAATTAGCTTTGGCTACGATCCTGTATATTTACAAGTACATGTCTCTTACATTATCTTGTCTGTTAATATGCATTGTCCCTTTAATAAATTAATACAAAATATGAATGGCATTTTTAAGAAAGCCCTGGCTTTAAATGCAGAAAAATATTTTTAATAAATTTTTTTTATCTAGGGACATGTATGAAATGATAAAATATACACTTAAATATACCAGAAAATGTTCATGACACAAGACTGTGTAAGTGTGTATTCTCTTGTCTCCTGCAGCTGTCCAGCTCCCCTCTCTGAGTCCTGGTCTGACTCCACAGATTAAAGAAGAACACGACATCAAACAGGAGGAAGATCAGCTGCAAGTGTGAGTCTCAGACACTTTCAAGCTGCAATTTTTTATTTTGTTATTCATACTTATTCATTTCTATTACAAATATTCAGATTGGGTTTGAAATGTACAAATGTCTCTTATATTTTTCAGGTCTGTTCCAGAGTTTAGTGCTGTGAGCGTGAAGACAGAAGAGTCCTCACCGCTTCAACAAAGACAAACTGAGCAGAGAGAGGACACACAGGGAGAGGACATCAGAGCAGAGACACATGTCCACTCAGAGACTGAGGGAGACACAGAGCACTCTTCTGACACTGACAGTGATGAAGACTGGAGAGCTCCACTCAGCTGTTCACCTGCACCCAGGGACACAGGGGCTGATAGAGACCACCACAACCAAGTCCAGGTCAGAGCCAGAAGCTCCACTGCACAAAACTCACGTCTGTCCCCCAGATACAAATCTGCACCAGAGACCAGAGCCACTGTGGACAATGGAGACATGTCAGGAACTGGCCAAGGAGCTGAGAGCAGGAAACACAAGTGCTCTGTTTGTAAAGAGAGATTTGGGTCTAAATATAAACTACAAATACACAGGAGAGTTCACACAGGAGAGGAACCATTCAGCTGTTCAGTTTGTAAGAAAGTGTTTGGTGGTAGTTCTAGTCTCAAAAAACATATGAGGACACACACGGGGGAGAAACCATTCAACTGTTCAGTCTGTAAGAAAGTGTTTGCTGATAGTTCTAGTCTCAAAAAACATATGAGGACACACACAGGGGAGAAACCATTCAGCTGTTCAATTTGTAAGAAAACATTTTCCCATAAGGGTAATCTTAAAACACACATGAGGATACACACAGGGGAGAAACCATTCAGCTGTTCATTTTGTAAGAAAACATTTGCCCAAATGTGTAGTTTTAAAAGACATATGAGGATACACACAGGGGAGAAACCATTCAGCTGTTTACTCTGCAAAAAAGCATTTCCTATAAGCTCTGATCTCAAAAGACATATGATGACACACACAGGGGAGAAACCATTTAGTTGTTCATTCTGCAAGAAAGTGTTTGCTGACAGTGGTAATCTCTTAAAACATATGAGGACACACACAGGGGAGAACCCATTCAGCTGTTCTGTTTGTAAGAAAACATTTGCCCAAACGTGTAATCTTAAAAGACATATGAGGATACACACAGGGGAGAAACCATTCAGCTGTTTACTCTGCAAAAAAGCATTTCCTCACAGTGCTAATCTCCTAAAACATATGAGGACACACACAGGGGAGAAACCATTCAACTGTTCAGTCTGTAAGAAAGTGTTTGCTGATAGTTCTAGTCTCAAAAAACATATGAGGACACACACAGGGGAGAAACCATTCAGCTGTTTACTCTGCAAAAAAGCATTTCCTATAAGCTCTGATCTCAAAAGACATATGATGACACACACAGGGGAGAAACCATTCAGCTGTTCATTTTGTAAGAAAACATTTTCCCGAAAGGATTTTCTCAAATCACATATGAGGACACACACATAGAGTGTTTATATATGTCACTGTGCATCATTCTGTGTATCTTTCAGTGTTTTTTCTGCTATTTTGTTGTTTTTGATCCATTGGAGAATTGGAATGCCGGCGAATTGGAGGAGCTGACGAAGCCTCTCGGATGAGCTGCGAAACGTTTTCAACCAAACAAACTTTGTCCAGTTGACAAATTGAACTTCTCCTTTTATCAACCCTTAGAGACAGTATCGTAATAGTGTTTCCATGCTGTTCCTTCCTGCACCACCAGAGGGGCGCCATTGCAGACTGAGAGAAGCAACGCTTGCAGGACCCCCTGTGCCTCAGCTCTGGCACTGATGAACTTCTTTAAAGTCTGAATGATAGTGTGTGTCCCTTTTGTGTGTATCCTTGTGTGTGTATTTTTTCATATCGTTTGACAGTAGTTTGAGCAGCTTTTGAGTTTTTGTGTTTAAGTTTTTCTATGTGATAAACTCGGCTCGTGGTTGTGATCTGAAGAGTAATGAAATCTTATCTACATGCTGATGGAATGAGAAATACTCACGAAGGATTTGCAATATATTTTAAACAATGTATCAGGCCTGCCCCAGAGTTCAGTGTTGTCTATGTGAAGAAAGAACAAACTGTAGTATTACAGGCTGACCTGTGAAACTGTGAGAAGCACCTGTTTTACTGTTGCCATTGTAACAGACACAGGTTCTGGGCCTGTTGGACAGATTAAATGTTTCCTGTAAAACACAGGAAAAATTGAGACAGACATATTTATTTACACAATCATGTATTTTAATTTCAATCTTCAGCTTTAACAACTGTTTCTTGGTTTACAATTCACAATCAGGCAGTAAAATATCATGTTCCAAAATAATAATAATAATCATCATCATAATCATAATAATATTTCATTGCATTTATATAGCACCTTTCATGACACCCAAAGTGCTTTAGAGTTCATTGTTCATTCACTCCACACTTGGTGGTGGTAAGCTACTATTGTAGCCACAGCTGCCCTGGGGCAGACTGTTTCCAGATCATGTACAGTAAATATTTCCATGTGTTATTTCTGTTCACATTAGCATTGTTTACATATTTCCAATATTATTATTAATTCCATATTTTAAAGTTTTTAAGCAAAACACATTTTATCAGTTTTCACATCTGCAGCTGCACTGCTTTTAACACACCATTTTTAATACATTACCGCCACCTTAACAGCTCATGCATTGCATGGTAGTAACCATGTACTACTGACTTTTAGCTTTAGCTTGAGACCTTTTTATCTTTCATTTATGAACTTGACCTTTATACTTTCACACTTATAAACAATGTCGGAACACTTTAAAACATTGTCAGTTACAAAAACAGGAACTCAAAATAAATGCGCATTAAACTCAAAATGGCGCTGTGGCCTCGCCTTGACCGGTCTTTTCACGTGGCTCAAACTTCAGAAAAATACAGTATTTACCAACTGACTTTTATTCTCACAATTAGCTGTGGTTGTTTTTAATAGTTTTTAAGAAGAGCAGTAAAGCATTTGTGTTATTTGATGCAATAAAATGTTTCATTTTACAACTGGTACATCTGTGCTCATTTCCTGTAGTTCACTTTAGATCACTTTAAGATAGACGCATTAAGACATGTGTTTTTACACACAGGGGTTTGATGTGCCTTTATATGCCCATCACAGTAAACTAAAGAGCCCATTATATTGTATCTATGTAACAGGTATGCCATTTAAAGTGCCCATATAAAAACAACATCAATGGAGTAAGGTAAACAGAAATTTATTGTAAAAAAAAAATTAAAACAGCAAACCAAAAGAATATACACACACGTGCACACACCGTACACACACACACACACAAATGTGCACACACAGACACACACACACACATACATGCACACACCGCACACCAAGTACAAACACAACAAACCAAAGAACTAAAGTTAGTCCACAGGCTTCTGAGGATGCAAGGCCATCAGGTCGTGTGTCTCTCTGCTCCGCTGTTCCATCATCCGTTCAAACTGCGCCATCTCCTCACGCCTCAGCTGCTCCTCCATTCTTGCCTCCTGTAGCCTCAGCTCCCTCTCTGCCTCTCTGTCCTTTTCTGCAATGTTCTTCATAGCAGCAATAACGTCCAGATGGCTGCTCACCCTGCGTCTCTTAGACTCTGTTGAGTGGAGCAAAGAAATTATTTAGCATCAGCGGACAGATGTATGTCCAAGATGACATGTTTGAAAATCCTTTAAAAAAAAATTCAATCCATACCTGCTCTGGTTCGTGGAGGAATGTGATGGGGCGGTTCTGTGAGGTGGGAGGTGGAAGTCGAGGCTCTTGCTATATACAATTTGGAATAAGACATATTATAACACAGATATTATAACATAGATATAGAAATTAACAGATAAGTAATTTTACCTCACGTAGATGTCGCCGCATTCAGGTATGATGGAATGTCCTCAACTTCACCAGGATTTGTGGTCTCCTTTAAAATAGGGGTTGCAGACGAGCAAGAATGGTGACTGGATACTGACTCCGGTGGTGTAATGGAACAGGCTAACACCAAAGAGAAGACCAAATACATTAGCAGACAGTCGCATGCTAGGAAGCCTATTATCGGTAAATACGTTGTGCAGAAACTAAAGAGAGGAACTTACACAAGGCTACAGAAAATCACAAGACAGCATGTCAAAAATACAAACACTTAACAGATTCTGTGATCTGTGGCACATCTGTGCCAGGCTCCCGAAGAGTCGTGATGTTGCGACTAGTCGCTTGGCAGGGCCGATGTCCCAAACCACTGTCCATTAAATCAAAATATGGACATTTTTTTCGGTGCACGCCACTTCTGCTGTTGTGGAGCTTTACCGACTTATATTGTGCCCGTAGTTCTTCAGCTTCTCGCGAATTTGCTGGGTTGTTCGCTGAATGCCCAGCTTGGCCATCTCTGCCGCAATATGCTTCATCACGTCCTCGTTTCTGCAAACCCCGTCGATTTTCTGCCCAGACAGTGAGGAGAGCGCGGACATCTTCAGCTGACCAGAACTGGCGATCTATCTTCTTACTTTTTTTGTGACGGTAATGAAGGTACAGGTAATACTCTGCCATCTTCGTTTTATTTTCCTTCCAAATGTTGGCCCCACCCTGACCCCCGCCCCACCTTGACACCGCCTCTGGCCCATCGTTTTGCTTGAGCCAGAAATCGCAGGCCATTAGTCCCAAAATCCTGGCCCATAGCCCCTTTTAGTACCTGGCCCTGGACGTGTGAAAGCAATTAGCCCCGATGCGCAGTTGTTGGCTTGGCTTTGGCCCGACTGAAAAAGGCTGTTGAATGGCCCAGCCAGTCTCCAGACCTCAACCCTGTAGAAAACATGGAGGGAGCTGAAGCTCCAAGTTGCCAAGCAACAGCCACAAAACCTTAATGATCTGGAGATGATCTGCAAAGAAGAGTGGACCAAAATTCCTTCTGAAATGTGCACAAACCTGGTCATCAACTACAAGAAACATCTGACCTCTGTGCTGCAAACAAGGGTTTTGCTCGAGGGTTCAAATACTTATTTCACTCAATGAAATGCAAATCAGTTCATACATTTTCTTTCAAGTTATTTTCTGGATTTTCTTTTTGATGTTCCATCTCTCATTATTAAAATAAACCTACCATTAAAATGATAGACTGTTCATTTCTTTGTCAGTAAACAAACTTACAAAATCAGTAATGGATCAAATACTTATTTCCTCCACTGTACATAAATTCTTTCCGTTTTGTTTGTGCCGTTAACATTTAACTTTTTGCTTTAATATTTTTAGTTGTTATTATTATAAGTTATTATTTACTGTACTTATTTCGACGATTACATTATGATATTTCCATCCGGAAATGATGTAATGTAATCAGCAAAATAATTATAGTGCTGATAGATTTCTTTCCACTGCTACCTCTAACAAATACTATTTACAACAGGTGTGATGAATGAAATTTTCTACTACCAGTAGATATTTGTAGAAATAAGTATATCCTATTTAAATTTGCACTTACTGATGTACTGCCAACTTACATAGCCCTCTGCTGACATGTTGCTGCTCCAGCTCTTGTATTGTTGGGGCAATGCCACCTGGTTGGTTGTGGTGGTCTCCATCAGCCCCTGTGTCCCTGTGTGCAGGTGAATATCTGAGTGGAGCTCTCCAGTCTTCATCACTGTCAGTGTCAGAAGAGTGCTCTGTGTCTCCCTCAGTCTCTGAGTGGACATGCGTCTCTGCTCTGATGTCCTCTCCCTGTGTGTCCTCTCTCTGCTCAGTTTGTCTTTGTTGAAGCGGTGAGGACTCTTCTGTCTTCATGCTCACAGCAATAAACTCTGGGACAGACCTGAAAAATATAAGAGACATTTGTATATTTCAAACCCAATCTGAATATTTGTAATAGAAATGAATAAGTATGAATAACAAAATAAAGAATTGCAGTTTGAAAGTGTCTGAGACTCACACTTGCAGCTGATCTACCTCCTGTTTGATGTCGTGTTCTTCTTTAATCTGTGGAGTCACCCATCGAGTTTGAGGTAGTGGGGCAGATGAGACATTATCATCACTGCAACAACAATCAGAGTAATAATAAAGTTGTACGAATGTATCATGTTTGTCACTACCTCACTGTAAACTACTGTTACCTGTGCAATAATCTGTGCAATAGCCTATGTGCAATATTTAAACCATACTATGTGCAATACGAAATCCACATGCAACACCTATACCACACCATATTATGTGCAATCTGTGAAATACTTACACCTTATTTGATCCTTGATTTAATCCTACCTGCACCTTGTACATTGTATCTTGTATTTTTTTTTTTTTATTACATTTTATTACATATTTTATTTTATTGTTTATTATATTGTTTACTTCTTCCCCTGCACTTTTACAACACTTTTTTTACCATGTACTATTATTGCATGTTATTAGTACTTCTTGTACTGTCGGTTCTTCTGATCCTAAGCATTTCATTGCATTGTTGACCTTGTGTTGATTCTGCATATGACAAATAAACAATCTTGAATCTTGAAAGTTGTTGTGTGAGAGTAATGTACGCTGTGCAGCATCTTAGCCATTACTTTAGATTTACATTTACATTTTTAATTTCATTTCATTTATTGGTTTATTAGGACAGTGTACAATTACATTAAGCACAGTGGCAGAGATGTTTGTACCACATTGTAGCTCATAGCTAATTTCCATCTGTAGTTCTACTAATGAAGTAGTTTATCCTAGATATTATGATACCACTGACCTCTCCTCTCAATACCCCATCCTTTTTGCCATTTTTCCTCCATTTTACTTAGTTTTACTTCTATATCCATGTTTGATTTCTTGCTAGATTTATTTGCTTGTTCATCTGCCGCTTCATTTCCTTTAATTCCAAACCCCTGAGAACACTACCACTAATCCCATTGTCACTTCTCTATAAAGAGCTTGTTTCAGTTCTATAAAAACATCTGGCCTTCTGTCTGAATGACCACTGCCCAAACTGCCTAGTGCTGCACTTAAATGTCTGCACTCAAGTGAGATGCTTTCAACCTCATTATTAGTATGTGTAATGTAAACTGTACATGTGAATAGTGACAATAAAAGCCATTCATTCATTCATAGAATCTGTGCACACAATTGTTCTTAGGGGTCTGTGCTCTTCCACCCATTCAATTGTTAAAAGAATTGCCAAAATTTCCTCCGTGTGTACAGATTAGTAGTCATTAATCCTTTTCCCCACTTTGACATTAAGAGATTAATTAGAGATTAAGCCTTGGCCTATTGGCCTTTATTGGTCTCACACACAATGACACACGGGAGAAATTTGACTTCTGCATTTGACCCATCCTTTTCAGGAGCAGTGAGCAGCCATCTTTTTTCGGCGCCCGCGGGGCAGTACCGTGAAGGGTCTTGCCCAAGGACCCACACTGGTTAGCTCATTGCCCGGGGGGGATTTGAACCCACAACCCCCAGGGGGAAAGTCAGTGACTTACCAGTTGAGCTAACCAGCCGGTCATTAAATTCTGCAACAACAAAAGACACTCCTAATTTCTCATTTAAACATTTTGATGAATCTTAAACAGAGTCTTGTGTGTGGAATGCGTAAGAGGCGCGCGTAAAACACGTCAGGATCGATTCTCCCGGATCTATTCTTCTCATGAATCGATTCTCCCGGGAAAAACCAAGTGGGCGGAGCACGGGCCGCTCAGAACAAAATAGACCTACAACAAACCAGACCGGATCCACGTTCCTGTTCTGTTTTGCTCCACCTTGGAACCAGTCACGGCCCTCGAACACAGAGGACAGCTCACGGTCTGGCGGATCCAGCCGGTGTTCTGCATAGTTCTTATTATAGATCCACGGTGTTCGAAATGACGTGTTTTACGCGCGCCTCTTACGCATTCCACACACAAGACTTTACTCCACCAACACAGCGGTTCTGAGCGGCTTTTTCCAACTGCAGCTTCCTCACAGTTTGCACAAAGTTTGTTGCAATGGCAGACAAGAATCCACTACCAGTTAGCCGCAAAAGAAAGTCCGTTTTTGAGGTCGCTGAAAGAAGAAGACAAGGGGAAAAGGAGCGAAGCCAAACGAAGGTGATTCTTGGAGATTCCTTCCAGCGATGGCGCGCACTGAAGCAGACGAAGGGTCTAAAGACTGACGCGTTGGTCGCTACATTTCTTCAGGAAAGGTAAATTCTGCTTATCATTTGAAAACATACTTTATATAAACGTTTTTCAGGACACGAATGCGATATCCTGTATAGGGAATGTTGCACTAGAGTCTGTGTTGCACTGGGACAACTTATGCTGTTACACACGATAGCAAAACAAAATGGCCGTTTCCCAATTCCCCGACGGCACGCTTGTTAGCGTCCTTGGAACGGGATATGCGTCATATCCGGCGCGACAAGGGCCGTTCCATTCGTTTTTTCCCCCCTGCACCGTCAAGACGAGCTCTGAACGGCGCCGTCGTTTCCATGGAAATCGGGGCGTGGACCAAGTGTGCAAACATGCACGCTCCGCACACTTAAAAGCCCCAGCATGCACAGCGCGGGACTACAAAGACCGACTCGCCAGCGACATCCACAAGTGAGAGTTGCGACGTCACTATAAAATATACGTACTGGTTCACCTCACCTACAACTGAAAGGCCAAGATGGCGGCGAAGAAGTAGACACGATGACTGAGCTTCTCCCAACTTTGTCAAGGACAAATATTATTGAACACAACTGAAAAACTACGGCGTAATGTCAAACAACTCCTCAACGAAACGTAAAAGTGATATTCAGCCACCTATTACCCCTACGAAATCTCGAGAAAGTAAAAAAGGTAAAATGGACCAAGACACGGCTGCCACAATAGTGGCACAGCTAACGCTAGTCATTGAAAAGCAAGGCTCTCTTTTTGAGGAGAAAATATCCGATATTAAGAAGTCGATAGAAGACCTGAAATCATCTGTTAATACGCTTTCAGACGAACTACATAACACGAAACAGAAAATGGAAAAGACAGAAGAGAAATTTGTCAGGTATGAAGAAAAAATCCAACAATTGGAAAACAAGATGGCTGAAATGGGACGCTACAAGCGGCGGTGGAATTTACGGCTCCGAGGGATGCCAGAGAAGGAGGGAGAAGAGGTGAGGACGGCGGTAATCAATATTTGCGGAAACATCGCTCCGGAATACAAAAAGAAGTTTGCGGATGTCATTGATTCGATGCATAGACTTGGGAGAGTAAATCCAGTCGTGGCCCATGCAAGAGATATCATTATCCAGTTCTCAATGCGACATTATCGCGATACCATATGGAAAATGTCCAAAAACTCTGATTATCTGAAACAAAGAAGCCTACGCTTCAAAGAGGATCTATCGCCGGAGGACCGAGAAAAGCGCAAACGTTTGTGGCCCCTCATCCAAAAAGCACGGGAGGAAAAGAAAATCGCCTACTTCGTTGGAGGAAAAGCCTACGTTGATAACAAGGAAATATTCTAGTTAGTATTGTTGTTCAAAATTTTTCATTGGGAAGAGGCTCTGCTTTCTTTTATTACTTTATACCTTAAATTTAGAAGGTGGTGTTTTAATTTCTACATTTCATTGTCTATTTTAATATTTCACAGTTCAAATTTGTTTCAGTTAATGCTCGTGGCTTAAGAGACATTACAAAACGCAAGGCTATTTTTCTTTATGCAAAAAACTTTGATGCAGACATATGTTTGATCCAGGAATCTCACTCGTCGGCTGAAGATTATAACTTTTGGAGATCACAATGGGGAGAGGACATTTGGATGGCACATGGCAGTCTCCATTCAGCAGGAACACTGACTTTGAAACATAAATTCAATGGGAAGGTTATCTTTACACAAACAGACCCAAATGGTCACTTCATTCTTCAGGTGTTGTCTTATTGCAACCAATTATTTTTACTGGGTAATATTTATGGCTATACAAAAGTTAGGGAAAACAAAAAACTATTTCAAGAATTAAATACAACAATAGAAGATATTCTAGAAAGCGTGAAAAGTCCCTCAGTCGTCCAGGTAGAATCCATGATAGCAGGAGAAGTTCAATTTGTTGACAAATTGAACTTCTCCTGCTATCATATATTCTAGAAAGGTTTTCAGATGTCAAAATTATATTGGGAGGGGATATCAACTGTACCCCAAATGATAATTTGGACAGGCACCCAAGCAAAAATAATATTAACTTGTATTTATCAGAGTTTATGAATGAGAGAGGCTTGGTTGATATATGGAGAATAAATAATCCACAGAATAGAGAATTCACATGGAAAAATAAAAATGGTACTCTACAATCCAGAATAGATCTCTGGCTTGTATCTGAATCATTTTCAAACTCACATTGTAAAACTGAAATTATCCCTACACCTTTAACAGATCACAAAGTGATTGTACTAACCATTAACTTGTCAACAAACGTAGAACCTCGTAGATGTCCAGCCTACTGGAAGCTCAATAACACACTGTTGCTGAATGAAAATGTGTGTGAACTCATTAAGGGGAAAATCTCTGAATACTGCAGTATAGCTGAAACCGAAAGGCAATATAAAAAAAATTGGGAGTTATTAAAATTTGAATTGAGGAAACTATTTATGGAAATTGGTGCAAAGCTAAAAAAAAGAAAAAAAAAAGAAGAAAATGAGACAATTACCAAACTCATCTCTTTATCCTCCATTCTTCCAGAGAATATATCTGAAGCGCAACAAGCTGAATTATTAACGCTTCAATTAAAATTGGATATGATGTATATAAATAAAGCTAAAGGAGCTTTTATACGCTCAAAAGCAAAATGGTTGGAAGAGGGTGAACAAAACTCTAGTTATTTTTTCAAATTAGAAAAACAAAGACAATCTAAAAATAGTATAGACAAACTTTCCATAAATGGTGTTATCGTAGATAACCCAAAGGTTATATCTAAATCATGTGAAGAGTTTTACAAAAATATATATAAATCCAAATTCTCTATTGAACACATGAATGAATTCTTAGGGAAGGTAGGAAATGTGAAAATAATTAGTGAAACAAATAGAAAAATCTGTGATTCACCAATTACACAGGCAGAGATTTCAGAAGCTATCAAAAAACTTAAGCAGAACAAATCCCCTGGCACTGATGGGCTAAGCTCAGAATTTTATAGAGCATTTTCCACAGAACTTGCTCCTTTTTTACATAAGGTCTTTTTAGAAAGTATTGAGAAAGAACAGCTTCCTCCTACTCTATGCCAGGGGCTAATTACTTTAATTCCAAAACCACAAAAAGATGCTTTAATTTTAGATAATTGGCGTCCTATCACCCTACTCAATAACGATTACAAAATTCTTGCTATTTGTCTGGCGACCAAATTAAAGAAGATCTTAAATGATGTAATTGAGGAATCGCAGAATGGTTTTATGAAAAATAGATACATCATTGACAATATCAGACTCATTCTGGACATTATAGATTACTCCGATCTTATTTCAGAAGATAGTTTTATTCTATTTTTGGATTTTCAAAAAGCATTTGACTCAATAGAACACCAGTTTCTGTTTGAAGCTCTTGACTTGTTTAATTTTGGCGAACACTTTAAAAAATCTATTCGCACCCTTTACAATTCTGGGAACAGTTCCATAAAACTTCCCCATGGAACAACTCAGAGATTCAACTTAGAACGCGGCATACGCCAGGGTTGCCCGATTTCTCCCTTCTTGTTTTTGTTACCCATGCAAATATTAGCAAATTATATTAAAAATAGCAATCTCAAGGGAATATCCATTGCAGGAAGGGAAATATGTTTAAGTCAACTTGCTGATGACACAACCCTCTTCTTAAATGACTGTTCTCAAATAAGTTATGCGGTTAACCTGTTGGCCACATTTTCTTTAGCATCAGGGCTCAATTTAAACCTCTCCAAATGTGAATTATTCCCCATCAAATCCTGTAATGCCACACAAATCTCAGGAATTCCTGTAAAACAAAAAGTAAAATACTTGGGTGTTACCATTATGAAAGAAGAAGACAAAAGACATTGTGAAAATTTCAACCCCCTAATGTATAGAATTCAAACTAAATTTAATGCGTGGCTTCAAAGAGATTTATCTATCTCTGGTAGAATTCTACTCTCCAAAGCTGAAGGTCTTTCTAGTTTAGTTTATGCCAGCTCTGCCCTTGACGTACCCAAGAAAATTATAACACAAGTAGATAAAACGTTATTTGATTTCATTTGGAAGAGAAAAGTACACCTTATAAAGAAAAATGTAATGATTAATAAATTAAGCAATGGTGGGTTTAATGTACTAGATTTTCAAACCTTACATTCCTCTTTCAAAATTAAATGGATCAAAAGATATTTATTAAACCCAAATTCTTTATGGAATTTCATTTCAACACATATTTTCGATGCATTGGGAGGTTTAAATTTTATTTTGAGATGCAATTATAGCATCGATAGGCTTCCAATTAAACTTTCTAACTTTCACAAGCAGTTACTATTATGTTGGTCTTTAGTTTATAAGCATAACTTTTCACCTCATAAATATCAGATATGGAATAACAAAGACATTTGTTTTAAGCACAAAACTCTTTTTCTAAAATTGTGGGTTGAACAGGGCATCATCTTTGTACACCAACTGTTTAACAACAAAGGCATCACCCTCTCTTACAGTGAATTTCTTAAAGTTTACAATTTTCCAGTAAGGCCAAAAGAATATGCAATTGTTTTTGATGCCATTCCTTCTGGAGTGAAAATGTTAATGTCCACTTATGTCCGCGATCCTAATGATGGTCCTGCTGGGACGGAGCTGTTTATTGGTAACTCAGACCCGTTTTTAAGTTTTAAAACAAATAACAAATGTATAAGAGAACTTATCACAAGGGAGTCTGTCAGTAGACCAGCTTCTGTCTTTAGGTGGAGCAATGGTTTTGCGGACATTAATTGGAACAAAGTTTGGCTTTTGCCGAGGAAATATTTTGTAACGAATAAGACTCGTGAGGTATGCCTAAAAATTCTACATAGATGTTACCCTGTTAATGCTGTAATCTCAAAATTTCGCTTAAATGTAGATCGTCTCTGCTCCTTTTGTCATAGCGTTGAAGAAACAATCACCCATATGTTTTGGGAATGCTCATATACTCAAATCTTTTGGAATGACATACTTCTGTTTGTGAATGGAAAGCTTGATATAAACCTACAGTTGAATGTAAAACATGTCCTTTTTGGTATCTTTGAAAAAGACATTCCTGTGGAAAAAAAATATGTGTTGAACTTGATCCTCATTTTCTCAAAATACCATATTCATTGTTGTAAATTTTCTAGCCAAAAACCCAAATTTGCCGTATTTCAGTCCCTCCTGTCTTCCTATGTTAACTCTTTAAAGTTTTGTTTGAATCCAAAAGCCGTAAAAACCAGGACACTTTTTGTTGATTTTAAGATTTCTTAAGCCCCGAGTATTGTTTGTTTATATCATTTGTTTATATTTTTGTAAAATTTTGTTTGTTCTAAATAAATAATAATAAAAAAAATAAAAAAAATAAATAAAACCTCACCTACAACTATGCTACATGAAACTCTTCATAAACTACGCTAAACATGTGTGACGGTAGCCGTAACGGCATAGATCACGGCACCTGTATTACCGTTCACATGCTTTTCCCCTGACACTTATATATTTCCTTTGCTGTTGTAATGCTGGATATTCTACAGTGTCGCCATGTCCAACGTTTACTCTAAGCTGCGTACTGTTCGCACATTCTCAGCGCACAAGAAAACTTGTGCAGCGCACTGTAAATCAGGGATGAAAGAGCTTTTTATTCAGCCGCGGGGGCATTTTTTTATATCTGCAAAGTGCGAGCCGCGCGGGGGGGGGTTCATTTCGGATGTGGAGTTAGTGTGTTTGCTCAGACACATTAAAAATTAGGGGGAACATTGGCCATGTCCCAATTCCAAGTATTACTAGTCGCAATAGTATAATATTTTTGTCTTTAGGGAACAAGGAGCAGACCACCCGGCTCATTGAGCTGAGGCGGGACCTGTTCAATTTCGCAGGCGGCCATGTGAGAAACGTAGTGCACTAAGGACAGAGCGAGTATGCGCCGTCTCGACGACAGACCGACGGCACACTCACAAGCGTGCCGTCACTGAATTGGGAAACGGCCAATGATAGTCAAATACAGTGGTACCTCACCTTACGAAATTACTTCGTTCCAGAAGTGGTTTCGTAACGTGAAAAATTCGTAAGTTGAGTAACTATTTCAATGGAAAAAGCCTGATTCGTTCCAAGGCCCCAATCCAAGTTTTTTTTTTTTTTATAGTGTGACATTGTGTTCTGCGTGTTTCTCACATTTGTCTCTCGTTTAAACACTCAAACTTGCATAGATTTTCAACAAAATGTATTAACAGTGAAGTGTGGAAGGGGAGGGGGGAGAAAACCTAAACACAGCTCAAAGCTGTCTGTCTCTTCCGGGGGCGCTCCACAGCGTGCGACCCAGTTTGGTGCGTTTAAGCAAAGTTTATCCGTGTGTTTGGTGTGTCATCTCTTATTTTTGATCAACAATGTGGTTACTCAACCTGGACTACTTGTTGCTGTTGTGCTCTCTCGCGTACTCTTTGAGTCATGAGACAAATGAACCGAGTGCGCTCCAGGGAGGAGCCCTCCCGCGGATTACCTTTAGCCGGGAGACTTTACTTCAGCTCCGGTTCTCCACGAATGTCGTGCCTCCTCCAGACATTCCACCGGAGCTCCGCAAGACGACTGCCAGACCGGGGGCCGCAAACGGGGGGAAAACGAGGCGGAATACACCTGAGACTCAAACACTTGTCTCTACAGGACCGCCGCAGGCTACCTGCCCTGCCTTCTATCCTGCCCTGCCTTCTATCCTGCTGGGGAACGCACAGTCCATCCGCAACAAGCTCGATGAGCTGGAAGCTTGGGTCACGGTCAGGCAGGAGATTAAGAATGCCTGTTTACTTGTCTTCACGGAATCCTGGCTCAACGAATCGGACCAAGATGAGGATCTGTCTCTGAGCGGCTTTGGGACTCCGCTCAGACTGGACCACGACAGGGAAGTAACCAGCAAGACTCGTGGTGGTGAAGTGTGCTGCTACATCAATGAAAGGTACTGTAAAACTGTTGTTGTGCAGGAGAGGATCTGTACTCCAGACATTGAACTTTTATCAGTCTCTCTTCGGCCCTTTTACCTGCCACGTGAGTTCCAGCAGCTGTTTTTTACTATTGTGTACGTGCATTCCCGGGCTGCCGCTGCACAGCTGATTGGTGACGTCACGCACCGGCTCGACACAATATGCCCCGACGCCCCAAAGTTTATTCTTGGGAACTTCAATCCCACGAACGCATGTTAGAGCAGGTCTAGACCTGGTCTAGACCAGACACACGTGTCAGAGCGCAGTCTTCTCCCCCCTCCCCCTTCCCCCCACACTTCACTATTAATAATTTTGTTGAAAATCTATGAAAGTTTGAGTGTTTAAACAAGAGACAAATGTGAGAAAAGTTTAAATTCAGTCTGAGAAAAGCGTATGTGTGTGGCTGAGTGCGCATTATTAGAATTTTTGAGATTTCGCGTTTCGTAACTTGAATTTTCTTTCGTATCTAGAGACAAAAATTTACCGTGAAGGCGTTTCGTAACTTGAAATTTTCGTTTGTTGGGTCATTCTTAAGGTGAGGTACCACTGTACAAACCTGAGATGTTCACTTCACTACGTGTTTGGTTATTACAGGGATGAAAGAGTTCCGTTTTTTAGCGGATCTCCGCTTTTTTTCCAGCCGCAGGGTAATTTTTTTTTTTTTTATATCTGTGCAAATTCGTTGAGAAAGATTTTGGGTGTATATATATGTATAGTTGTGTTTAGGGTCACCAACCGTCCCCTAAAAAACAGAATCGTCCCGTATTCAGAACAAAAGTACGTGTATCTCGTATTAAACTTCGTATTAAACTGTTCGTATTAAACACGGGCGCGAGCCACTGTATTTGACTATCATTTTGTTTTGCTAGCGTGTGCAACAGCATAAGTTGTCCCAGTGCAACACAGACTCTAGTGCAACATTCCCTACTGTATCTGAAAACGTAATTTTCAATGCAAAGAAAAGGTGCGTTTGCTGCTTGTTGTCGTAGCTGCAGTAGTTAGTTGGGGTTAAGTCCTGTGCAGCAATAAGATGAGAGATGAGATAAGATAAGACTTTACTGATCTCACACAGGAGAAATTTACTTGCCACAGTAGCTCCAGGACAGTTTGAAGAAAGAAAGTGCATGCAGGCAAGAATGGGATAAAGAAAGTAATAATAAAAATAGTAATAATAATAAGTAATAATAATAATAATGAAAATAGTAATAATAATAATAATAATACAATACAAGCATCAACAAGGAGCGTGTGGAAAAGAGGATATTGCACGTCTGGCCTATATAGTAGAGTTATACAGTCTGATCGGGGTGGGGATGAAGGATCTGTGGTAGCGCTCCTTCTTGCACTGGGGGTGTCTTAGTCGGCTGCTAAAGGAGCTGCTCAGCTCCTCTATAGGGTGAGGTGCAGAGGGTGAGAGGTGTCGTCCATGATGGATGTGCATTTGGCCAGCACCCTCCTCTCAGCCACCTCCTCTACAGAGTCCAGAGGACAGCCCAGGACAGAGCTGGCCCTCCTGACCAGCTTATTAAGTCTTTTTCTGTCCCGTTCAGTGCTGCTCGGGGCCCAGCAGACGACAGCGTAGAGGAGAGCAGAGGCCACCGCAGAGTCATAAAAAGTCTTGAGCAGAGGCCTGCACACTCCAAAGGACCTCAGTCTCCTCAGGAGGTGGAGGCGACTTTGGCCCTTCTTGTACAGGGCGTCGGTGTTGTGGGACCAGTCCAGTTTATTGTTGAGGTGAACATCCAGGTACTTGAAACTGTCCACAGTCTCTATGTCCTGCCACTGGATGTTCACCGGTGAGTGAGGTAGTGGTCTCCTCCTAAAGTCGATCACCAGCTCCTTTGTCTTACTGGTGTTAAAGGAAAAGTAAAGTTTTTTTTTTACAATTTGAGCCTTATTTCGGTAATAAAACAAGTTGTTTTACTCACCCATAGCACTTTGGTGTCATATGGAGTACTTCCAGAGATGTTTTAGATTTGCGGTTAGCCTAGCGAAACTTCTAGCCATAGCTCGGGGCATATAATATATTCCCCAAGCATGTAATATGCCCTGTGCGGGCTCCAAATAGCACAAACTTTAGCACTTTTCAAATCATAGAAGCCCGATGTCTTAGTCTACAATTTCGTTTGAAGCAAAAGTGGCCTGTAATCCGAGATTTATCCATAGTTTACAGCTTTGCGTTTCATGTTTGGGTCCCGGGAGCTGAGAGCACAGTCTGCGCATGCGCACTGGCCTCCTCATCTACTCGAAACTATGGCTAAATCTCAGATTACAGGCCACTTTTGCTTCAAACGAAATCGTAGATTAAGACATCTATGATTTGGAAAGTGCTAAAGTTTGTGTTATTTGGAGAAGAAGAAGAAGAAGAAGAAGAAGTGACTTTATTGATCTCACACTGGAGAAATTCTTCTCTGCATTTTAACCCATCCTATATATATATACATATATATTAGGAGCAGTGGGCAGCACACACATTAGGGCGCCCGGGGACCATCTCCATGATCTTCTTGCTTCGGTTTGGTCAGGACCTAAGCTGGAGGTACCTATGGTGCATGTTTTGGGTTGATGGGGGGAAACCGGAGTGCCCGGAGAAAACCCATCCAGACACGGGGAGAAACATGCAAACTCCACACAGAAAGGCCCAGGCGACCCGGGGATCGAACCCAGACCATGCATGCAAACTCCACACAGAACACGCACAGAAAGGCCTGGGCGACCCGGGGATCGAACCCGGAACCTTCTTGCTGTGAAGCAAGAGCGCTAACCACTCAGCTACCGTGCCGCCGAGACTGCAAAGTAATGCCCCGAGCACTCAAGTTAACGGATACGCTACAACATAACTTCTACGAAACTGCTCAAAATGACACCAAACTGCTATGGGTGAGTAAAACTACGTGTTTTATTGCCGAAAGAAGGCTCAGATTGTAAAAAAAACTTTACTTTTCCTTTAAGGCACAGGTGGTTGCGCCCACCAGTCACTGATGACCGAGCGGTACTCCAGCTCGTTCCCCTCATACACAGCCCACAATGGCCGAGTCGTCAGAGAACGTCTGGAGATGGCAGCTGTCCGTGTTGTATGTGAAGTCTGAGGTGTAGATGGTGAAGAGGAAGGGTGAGAGGACAGTTCCCTGGGGGGCCCCAGTGCTGCAGACTACCACCTCTGACTCGCAGCCGCATGTACTGTGGACGGTGAGTGAGGTAGTCGATGGTCTAGGCAGCTAGATGTCCATCCACTCCCGCGTCCTCCAGCTTCCCCCGCAGCAGCGCCGGCCTGATGGTGTTGAAGGCACTGGAGAAGTCAAAGAACATGACTCTCACAGCACTCCCGGCGGTCTCTAGGTGGGTGAGCGCCCGCTGCAGCAAGTAGATGACGGCGTCCTCTACTCCTACGTTTGGCTTGTAGGCACACTGCAGCGGGTCCAGGGTGGGGCTCACCACAGACCGGAGGTGGCTGAGGATCACCCTCTCCATGGTCTTCATGAGGTGGGAGGTCAAGGCGACTGGTCTGTAGTGGGCCGGTTCCCTGCGTTTGTTGTTTTGGGAACCGGGACCACACAGGAGGTCTTCCACAGGACGGGGACCTTCTCCAGGCTGAGGCTCAGATTGAACATGTAGCAGAGAACCTCACAGAGCTGGTCTGCACAGGTTTTCAGCAGCCTGGGGTAGATACCGTCAGGTCCTGCGGATTTCCCCTGTCTGAGTTGCCTTAGCTCCCTCCTCACCTCGTCCGGTGTGATGGAGAGGGGGGGAGTGAGGGGCGAACTGGGATGGACTGCAGGGGGTGGAGGGGGGCTGGTGCCGGGTTGGGTCTGTGTGAAGGGGGAGGGGGATGTGGCTACTTGCCCGGGGAGGTGTGAAGAGGAGGAGGGGGGAGTCGGCAGAGAGGCAGAGGGGGTGGGGGGCGCATCAAACCTGTTGAAATAACAGTTTAATTCATCCGCCCAGCGCTGATCACCATCAGCTGTCCCTCTGCCACTCTGTCCAAAACCAGACATGCTCCTCAGTCCTCTCCACATGCCCCATACGTTGTTTTGGGCCAGCTGCTCCTCCATCTTCCTCCCATAGTCCTACTTGGCCCGTAGGATCCTCCATTGGAGCTCCCTCTGGACCCTTTTCTGCTCCTCTCTGTCCCCTGAGTTGAAAGCCCTTTTCTTCTGGTTCAGGAGGGCTTTAAGCTTAGGGGTGACCCAGTGGTGGTTGTTGGAGAAACACCGTACCCTCCTGGTTGGCACAGTGTTCTCCACGCAGAAGTGATGAGTGATGAGATAAACTATTTCATTAAAAATGTAAATGTAAATCTAAAGTAATGGCTAACATTTTGCAGAGCGTACATTACTCTCACACAAGAACTTTATTATTACTCTGATTGTCGTTGCAGTGATGATAATGTCACGTCTGCCCCACTACCTCAAACTCGATGGGTGACTCCACAGATTAAAGAAGAACACAACATCAAACAGGAGGAAGATCAGCTGCAAGTGTGAGTCTCAGACACTTTCAAACTGCAATTCTTTATTTTGTTATTCATACTTATTCATTTCTATTACAAATATTCAGATTGGGTTTGAAATGTACAAATGTCTCTTATATTTTTCAGGTCTGTCCCAGAGTTTAGTGCTGTGAGCGTGAAGACGGAAGAGTCCTCACCGCTTCAACAAAGACAAACTGAGCAGAGCGAGGACACACAGGGAGAGGACATCAGAGCAGAGACACATGTCCACTCAGAGACTGAGGGAGACACAGAGCACTCTTCTGACACTGACAGTGATGAAGATTGGAGAGCTCCACTCAGCTGTTCACCTGCACCCAGGGACACAGGGGCTGATGGAGACCACCACAACCAAGTCCAGATCAGAGCCAGAAGCTCCACTGCACAAAACTCGCGTCTGTTCCCCAAATACAAGTCTGCACCAGAGACCAGAGCCACTGTGGACAATGGAGACATGTCAGGAACTGGCCAAGGAGCTGAGAGCAGGAAACACAAGTGCTCTGTTTGTAAAGAGAGATTTGGGTCTAAATATAAACTACAAATACACAGGAGAGTTCACACAGGAGAGGAACCATTCAGCTGTTCAGTCTGTGAGAAAGTGTTTGCTGTAAAATTTGGTCTCAAAAGACACATGATGACACACACAGGGGATAAACCATTCAGCTGTTCAGTCTCTAAGAAAGTGTTTCCTGTAAGATACGAAATCAAAAGACGTATGAAGACCCACACAGGGGAGAAACCATTCAACTGTTCAGTCTGTAAGAAGGCGTTTGCTCTAAAATTTAGTCTCAAAACACATATGATGACACACACAGGGGATAAACCATTCAGTTGTTCAGTTTGTAAGAAAACATTTGGCCAAAAGGGTCATCTTGAAATACATATGAGGACACACACAGGGGAGGAGCCCGGCGGTCCATAGAGGGAGAGGAGGAGGGGTCAGAGTCTGGCAGGTGGATCCACATTTTATTTTTGTTCCCTGACATTTTGAGCACTTTTTTGGTTTATTAACACCTGGAGATGTAATTTCTCTGTCTGGAATGTTCCACAGTATGACATTAAATAGCTCTTTTTTTTTTTTACATGTATTCAATTACAGGTGGATTTATAGCTCAAAAATACCTAGAAAAACAGGCATGCCTGTGAAACATCCCCTCCTTGAACCGCCACCTTAACATGGTGTACAAAATTATTTATGTACTTGTATGTCCATCCATCCATTTTCTTCCGCTTATCCGGGGCCGGGTCGCGGGGGCAACAGTCTAAGCAGGGACTCCTAGGCCTCCTTCACCCCGGACACTTCCTCCAGCTCCTCCGGGGGGAACCCAAGGCATTCCCCGGCCAACCCGGAGACATAGTCCCTCCAGCATGTCCTGGGTCTTCCCCGGGGCCTCCTTCCGGTGGGACATGCCCGGAACACCTCCCGAGAGAGGCATCCAGGAGGAACAGATGCCCGAGCCACCTCAGCTGGCTCCTGTCAATGTGGAGAAGCAGCGTCTCTACTCCGAGCTCCTCCCGTGTGACTGAGCTCCTCACCCTATCTCTAAGGTGTAAGGGTGCGCCCAGCCACTCTGCGGAGGAAATTCCGGCCGCTTGTATCCGCGATCTTGTCCTTTCGTCATTACCCAGAGCTCATAACCAGCTCGTGACTTGTATGTCACGTTTCTATATTTGTATTTTGTATTTGGATATTTATAAATGTATATTTATATATATCATTTTTATTTGTATAAATCTTTTTGAGACAATTTCTATCTCCATAATGGCTGAGGGGAAGTGCCCCTGGCTGCAGGCCGCAGAGCTGGGTTTCGCTTTGCACAGGTGCCATCTCATGGCAAAGATCAGGCAACACACTGAAACATCAGTCATAGGGCACTGAAATACTTCACGGCAAAAGCAAAACTTACACAGTATATATATGCACATGGTCTGTATAACCTGTTTATTTCAGATGGTCTGTATTACCTTTACTGAATATTCAGTAATTATTGGGAAAACAATCACTTACGACAACAAAAGTCACACAAACAATTTTCTTTCGTTCTGCAAAGAAAAATAAACATTCTATGAACTTTTAGAATATTGTCCACGCACTCTTACGTATGATATACAATCAACATATAGTAATACAAGCATCATTTGGGTGGATTCATGTGAAATTGTATTTTATTCACATTGTGTGCCCTTCAGTGCAACAAATCAAGACTTCACTGAAAATAAATGAAAAAATAAATAAATACACGAATGGATACATACATACATAAAATAGCAAATGAGTATAAATTGGACGATTCATGACAGAAATATGGCCATAAAACAATTTTGCCCAAAAGTTAATGAGGTATTATTTTCTTGTGAATAATAGGCACTTATGGTGTTATTTTAAAAAAAAGATTTGAATTCCAAAACACAGAGCCACAAACAAAGCAATGTGGTCTACTCCATTCAGTGTGTAGACTGCAGTGAGGGAGGAAATGTACATTCCCTTGGTACATTCCCTTCACAAGAGGATGTACCAACACAGACGAGAGAGCAAGAGTGGACCTCAGTCTGCCGTACATCTCCACCTAAAAGGACCTCAGTCCGCCGTACATCTCCACCTAAAAGCCACGGGCCACTCCTTTGAGGACAGTGAGGTACAGATCTTGGCCAGGGAAAAGAACTGGGTTGAGAGGGTTAGAGAGAGTTAAAGAGGCTATTTTTTGTCAAGAAAGAGAATCCTTCCTTGAACAGAAAGAGAATCCTTCCTTGAACAGAAATGGAGGTCTCAGACATCATTTGTCTCCCATTTATAGCTCTATCCTCAAACCTAAACAAAGTAAACAATAGGGCAGCAGGTGAGCTCCAGAGGTGTGAAAACACCCATTATGGCCATGAATCTGGGCAGAACATTCATTTTTATGGTTTCAATCCTTTGACTTAGACATTTTTAAGGTCTTTCTTCATTGTAGAAAAAATAGGGGTAAAGTTTCTCTCTAAAATTGTTGACAGTTTTTCGGTTTTCTGCATATTCAGTTTGTATCTGGACACTGGACCAATACTGTGAAGAAAAAACAGAACATTAAGTACTCTGGTTTGGTCAAAAATAATAAAACATGATCTGTGTAGCAAGCAATTTTACAGTATGTTCCATCCCATCAATTATAACACCACATTTGACTTTCTAATACACTGGCCAGTTGTTCCAAATACAAAGTGAATAGAAGGGGACACCAGGCACAGCCCTGTCTCACTCCTCTTTCCAGGGTCAGAGGGTCATGTGATCATTAACTTTAATTCTTGAAGTTGGACCATCGTAGAGAACCTCAATATTTTTTTTATTATTAGGTTATCAATTAGAAATGTATTCAGCACTTGAAATAAATACGGACAGCTAACATTTATGATTATTATTATTAGTCTTTATTTGAAGGGACAATGTACAGAGACATTATGCTCATAAAACAGAGATGTACTGCACCAGATTATAGCTAAACAGCTCGTTTCCATCTGCAGTCCCTGTGGAACAATAATAAATTATACAATTTACACATTCAACAATATAAAAAAAACACACATTAGCACACATTCAGCAGCTCACATACAACATTCACATCACAATATTAAAAAGTAAACTTATTAAAACATTCTTAAAAGTTGAAACATATTACATATTTTAAAACAGCACACCGGAAACAGAAAGTAGGTGCTTCAGTGCTGACAAGTCTGACCAGTCCATAGCCATTTTTTAGTTCTTTAGAAAAGGAGTCATAGTTGTGTTGATTTTTGATGTCGTCTGGGAGTTGGTTCCGTTCTTTTATTGCATTGTAGGAAAAGGCTGACTGTCCAAAATCAGTTTTTCTTTTTGGGATGACACACTGCCCCCTGGTGGAGGCCCGTGTGACTCTGGAGGTTGTTGCTGATGTGAATTGGATGAATTGTTTTAGAGGTGCAGGTGCAGTGTTCTGTAGGATTTTGTGAGCCATTCGAATAGATGCGTATGTCTGTATATTATCAAAGTTTAGAAGTGTGTATTTTTGGAGTATATGACAATGATGGTATTGGTGTGTTTTTTTGTCAAGGACTTTTAGTGCCTGTTTGTGTAAGGATTCTAATGGTTTTAATGTAGATTTGCCTGCCTGAGACCAGGATGTTATGCAGTAAAAAAATCGAGACATGATCATGGCATTGAAGAAGGTGTGAGCTGCGTCCAGAGTGAGTGAGTTTCTGATGCTTCTGAAGGTTTTTATGTTGTAGTTGAGGCTTTGGCACATGTGTTTTATGTGTTTTTTAAATGTGAGAGTGGGATCCACAGTTATACCCATGTATTTGAAGCTGCTGACGTTTTGTATGTTTTCTCCTTGTACAGTAATGGTGGGAAAAGGTGACTGTTTACTTTTGTTGACAAAGTACATAGCTGCTGTTTTCTTTATGTTGAGTGTGAGGCATGATTGAGTGAGCCACCTCGCCACTTTCTCCATGGCTGTGGTAAGTTTGGCAGCTACCTGTCCAGCATCCTTGTCCCATGTATATATGACAGTGTCGTCTGCATACATCTGGATGTTAACATCCTGGCAGACAGACGGCAAGTCATTTACATACAGGGAGAAAAGTGGACCAATGTTGGAACCCTGTGGCAGACCGATGTGCGAAGAAATGATGTTGGATGTGGTGTTTTCTATGCAGACACATTGAGAGCGGTCTGACAGATAGGACCTAATCCAGGTAAGTATGTTTGTCGACAGGTTGTAATTTGTTAATTTTGACAAGAGTATAGGGTGACTCACTGTATCAAATGCTTTGTGCAGATCCAAGAATATTGTTCCTACTCCTCCATTATCCAGTATTGATTTTATTGTTTCAATAAGAAGACTGCAGGCGGTTTCAGTTGAATGACTGGCTCGAAATCCAAAATGCATGGGATGTAGAAGCTTTTCAGTCTCCAAGTGTTGTGTGAGCTGTTCCACTACCACTTTCTCAAGGGTTTTTGACAGAATGGGAGAATACTTATTGGCCTGTAGTTATTAATATCTCCGAACCTGGGGTGACAGAGCCTTCTCCATTGCTACCCCCACCCTCTGGAACTCACTCCCACAACCTATCCGTGACTGCTCTGACCTCCCCACCTTTAAAAAACTGCTCAAGACTCACCTTTTTAAAACTGCTTTTAATGTTTCTTAATGTTTAATGTTTTTCTGATTGTTTATTGTTTTGTTACTTGTTTTATTACTGATTTGACCTCTTGTACAGCGTCTTTGAGTGTATTGAAAAGCGCTTTATAAATAAAATGTATTATTATTATTATTATTATTATTATTATTATTATTATTATTATTATTATTATCTTGCTTATTTCCTGCTTTGTGAATTGGGGAGACAGTGGCTGTTTTCAGTGATTTGGGAAATGTGTTTTCCAGTATAGATATGTTTATCAGTCTTGTTAATGGGGCAGTAAGAGTATCTTTGTGTGTTTTTAGGAACAGAATATCTAGTCCATGGACATCCTTAGTGCGGGAGCTTGACAGAGAGGAGAGGATTTTGTTTACTTTTGATTCGTTTGTTGGTTCTAGACTCAACTTGTGTTGGTTGTTTATTTCAGCGTCTTTGTGTAGTGTTTTTGGAAATTGGTCATGGAGTATTTGAACTGACTGGATAAAATAGTTATTAAAGTGATTACTAATTTCCAGATTATCTGAGGGGATAATCGATAATCGTCATTCACCATTAGAGTTAAATGCTTTCAAATGCAGTCAAATGCTTTCTCCGCAGTCAAATGCTTTCTCCGCATCCAAACTAATTATTACAGCTTTATTTTTCTGCTTTTGTATATGATTCATTATGTGTCACGGGTTCGTTCGGACAAGATATGAAGAAAAAAAATGATGGCACAGTCGAATACTTGCTTAAGTGTTTTTCCTTTATTTGCACCACAGTCCGGTGTAAAAAGTGCAAATATTTACAGTGAAAGCTCCCCCCTTATATAACTCCTTGGCCCCTCCCCTTGGGCTAACCAATTAACACAACAAGGATTTAAGGTTGGAACAAAGGTAAAACGGTACCCATAATGATAAACCATCTGAAGTTCAACATAATAAAGAAAACACCCAAACAACCCATCATATGGTACGACCCATTACCCAAGAAACTCAAGAAAACAAAACAAACCCACAAATCAACATCAGCGGTTCAGTCCGGGTCACGTGCCCCCCCAGCGCGCCACCACGTGCCATCCACCGCAGGACCAGGAAGTGCCCCGGTCCGGCCCCCTGAGCCAGCGAACAGCACGGAGACAACGGAAGGTAGGGAGAGCATGTGGATCCCTAGGCGTCCAAGTGTGCACCCTCGCACGCACTAGGGAGGAGAACAGAGTCCAGATCACAGGGAAACAGTTTGTAAGCAGGGAACAGTTGCACCGGAGTCTGGTTCCGGGGAATGACGGGCAGCTACAGGCGCTCCGTCACATTATCCCCCTCCTCCCTGAGGTTGACGATGTGCAGCAACCTGGAGAGATAGTCCGCCACCATGTTGCTTGTGCCAGCTCGATGGCGGATCTGGAAGTGGAACGGGTGAAGGGAGAGGTACCAGCGGGTGAGACGACTGTTGTGGTCTTTCATAGAGTTCATCCAGATCATATCGCGATGGCTCCAAGATGAACTCCCTCCCCAGCAGGTAGTACCACAGGCTCTCCTGGGCCCACTTGATGGCCAGGCCCTCCTTCTCCACAGTGGAGTACCTGGTCTCCCGTGGCAACAGCTTGCGGCTCAGTTACAGCACCGGTAGTTCCTCTCCAGGTTCGCTTTGGGTCAGGACTGCCCCCAGTCCCACTGCGGAGGCATCAGTCTGGACCAAAAACGGCTGGCTGAAGTCAGGACTCCTTAGCACAGGCGACGAGCACAAGCGGTTCTTGAGGGTCTGGAAGGCCGTCTCGCAGTCCTCATCCCAGGAGACGGGATTTCGCTGGTCCTTTGCCGTCAGTGCTGTAAGCGGGGCAGCAATGGTGGCAAACTGCGGGATGAACCTCTGGTACGAGCCGGCCAAGCCCAAGAAGGACCTCACCTCCTTCTTCGTGCGAGAGCTTGGGCAGCTCCGGATGGCCTCGACCTTGTCCACCTGTGGCCGGACCTCACCTCCTCCCAGACGATAGCCCAGGTACTTCACCTCCTCCTTGGCCCACTGACATTTAGCTGGGTTTAATGTCAGTCCCGCCTGCTGGATCTGGCCAAGGACTCACTCGAGATGATGCAGGTGCTGCTCCCAGGTGTTGCTAAAGATGACCACATCATCCAGGTAGGCAGCACTGCAGTCTCCACACCCCTGCAAAACACGGTCCATTAGTCTCTGGAAAGTTGCAGTTGCTCCATGGAGACCAAAGGGCATCACTGTAAACTGGAAGAGGCCGGCAGGGGTCTGGAAGGCTGTGTAAGGGCGACTGGACACCTTCAGAGGTACCTGCCAGTAGCCCTTGCAGAGGTCAAGGGTGGTGATGAACCTGGCCTGACCGATCTTCTCCAGTAGGTCGTCCATCCGGGGCATCGGATAGGCATCAAACTCCGACATGGCGTTGAGCTTCCGGATGTCGAAGCAGATGCGGAGTGAGCCATCTTTCTTCACTACGATAACCACAGGGATGCACCACTCCGACTGTGACGGCTCGATCACCCCCAGGCGCTGCATCTCCTCCACCTCCTTCAGGAGCTGGGCCACCAGATGTTGCGGAACCCGATAGGACCTCTGGCGTATTGGGCCCTTGTCCTTTAAACGGATGATGTGCTCAACCAGGACAGTCCTTCCCAGGTTGGCAGCGAACAGCTTGGAGACCTTCTGGAAGACATGGCTCAACTGGCTGGACTGGATGGCAGAGAGGTGGTCAAGGGCTGGTTCATCAGGCTGGTGGGGGTCGGGTAGAGTTGATGCCTCCTCCCCTTCGCTGTTCACCTCTGTCACCAGCAGGGACGCCACAGGCACTGGAACCGGAGCCTCCTTCCACTCCTTCAGCAGATTGATGTGGCAGGTCTGCTTTGCTTCTTGTCTGGGTGGTGAATCTCGTAAGTTACAGAGCCCATCTTCCGGAGAACTGTGTAGGGGCCCTGCCACTTGGCAAGCAGCTTGCTGGTGGAGGACGGCAGGAGGAGCAGGACCTTCTGGCCAGGTTGAAGCTCTCTGGATCTGGCCTGTTGGTCGTACCACGCCTTCTGGGATTGCTAGGCGTCACGTAGGTTGACCTCGGCATCCTCCCAGTATTTGGTCGGGCGGTCCCTCATCTCCAGCACGAACTGGACCACACTGCGATCACTGGCGGTGGTTGTGGGAGCCTCCCAGGCCTTCCGTAGCAGGTCCAATGGCTCCTGAACGTCCCAGCCATACAGCAACTCGAACAGGGAGAAACCAGTGTACGCCTGAGGAACCTCTCGGTAGGCAAACAGCAGGAAGGGCAGCCACTGGTCCCAGTCTCGTCCGGTGTCAGCCACGAACTTCTGCAGCATCCTCTTTAGGGTTTGGTTGAACCGCTCGACCAAGCCATCCATCTGGGGGTGGTAGGGAGTGGTCTTGATGGCAGAGATTCCCAGCTGTTGGTGGAAGAGCTGCAGAAACCGGGAGGTGAAGTTGGTCCCCTGGTCCGTAACGATCTCTTCCGGAACAACAACCCTGGAAAACAACTGCACCAAACAACGCAGCACAGCAGGGGCAGTGATGGAGCCCAAGGGAAACGCCTTGGGGAACCGTGTGGCATAGTCACACATCACCAGGATGTACTGTGCCCACCACTACTCCGTACTAATGGGCCGACAATGTCCATGGCTATACGTCGGAATAGGGTGGAGATTATGGGTAGCGGTTGGAGATAAGCACGGTCTGATTGGCGGACATAGGATGTTTTCTGGCAAGTGGGACAGGTTTTACAAAAGTTCTGAACATCTGTGTACATGGAGGGCCAATGAAACCTAGAGGCTATTCGGAAGTCTTTTGGTGACCCAGATGACCAGCCCAAGGCAATGTGTGTGCCAGGTGCATAATCAGTGGTCGACATGACATGAGAACCACGAGGCATTTAGCACCGTCAGCCACTGCATACAATATCTCATTGTCCATGATATAGCACTTCCCTACTCGTTTTGCCATATCCAGCCCCCCACCCACTTGGGCAAATGCTGGCTTCAATGTCTTGTCCTGCCTTTGCAAGGCCCCAATGTCCTCAGGCACCTACCACATCAGCCCCACCTTAAAGTCTTCAGCCCCTTCACCTTGACTTAAGCCCCTTTTCAAAGCTCCGCTGGCGGCGTGACTTCCTGGGACCCTTTGTGCCCCCTTCAAACAACTCATTGTCCAGGGTAGAAAAGGTTTCAGGACCGGGACCCTCCTCCTGCCCTGGGAGCGATGTCACCCCGGCCCTGGCCTGGGCACGGATGATCACAAGGCCTGAACATCCCTCCCCGTAGTCACTGTCTTTGCCCCCCTCTACCTGCAGCACATCGAGGAGCACCGGTAGATTCCACCCCAGGACGGCAGCTACCGGTAACTTTTCTACCACCCCCACAGACAACAAATAGCGTTGCTCATCCACAGTCACAGTCAGATCAGCAGTAGGGTAGGAATGTCTTTCACCATGTACACACATAATGGTTTCCTGTCTGTTATAATCCAAAATGCCCATTGGCACAATGTCCCGCCGGACCAGAGTCAGAGGGCTACCTGAGTCAATGAGGGCAGTCACAGGATCACCATTAATAGCCACCTCTTTGTAACACTGCCCCCTCCCCACAGTATTTACATCCTCAGCACGTGGAGTGTAGCATGCACCGGTAAGTTTAGCTTTTCTGATGGGGCATAGGGAAGCTTTGTGACCTGCCTGCTGACGGTAAAAAAAAATGAGCTCCTTACAGGGACCACACTGGTTGGGTGCAGGGCTGGGATCTCCAGGCGGATGTGGGTTGGCTCTGGTTGCTGGTCTGGGCTGTGAAAAAGGCTGCTGACCAGGGACACCTTGGTAAGCAGCTGGGCCTCCCCTCCGCGCATTGAGATACTGCAGTGCCAGCTTAGCTGCAGCTATCCCCTCCTTTGGCTCGTGCTCCTTCACCCACGTGCAGATATCTGCCGGGAAGATGCGTAGAAGTTGTTCCAGGATGATCTGCTCCCCGATCTGCTTCTTCGTGTGCTGCTCCGGACGGATCCATCGCCGGTAGAGACCCTTTAAACGATCGTAGGTCTCCGTTGGGTTCTCTCCAGGTGGGACTGCTGTGGCTCGGAACTGCCACCGATAAGTCTCTGGTGAGATGTCAAAATTTGTCAAGATCGCCTCCTTCAGGTCCAGGTAGGAGTGTGCTAATTCCTCATCCATCGCTGTGTATGCTTCTAGGGCCTTCCCAGTGTGTAGAGGCACCAAGCGACATGCCCACTCACCCTCCGGCCAACCCCAAGTTCTGGCAATACCCTCAATGCGCAGCAGGTCATTTTCATTGTCTTCTCCTGCCAGATACTGTGGGATCTTGGGGTCACCATATAGTCTACTATCAGTTCTGGGATGTTCTGTGTCATTGCTTACATTTGTCCTTGGCCCAACCATGGGCGAATTGCGGCGCTGCCGGGGAGCTGGTGTCGGCGGGTCCAGTCTAAGGCTCACCGTCAAGCCCTCAGATGGTGACACAGTGCTGGCTGGTGGAGAGCTAGGTATAGCTGGGCCCCGCTCTGCCTCCAGCTGCACCAGTTGTAGAAGTGGCAATGAGGCTCGGAGAACTCTAAGCTCTGCCAGCAACCCCTCCTTTCTCCTCTGCTGTCTCTCCAGGAAGGTCCGCATAAACCCCAACAGCTCCTCTCCTGCTCTTAACGGTGCCTGTGGGACTGGAGCAGCAGCACCCGCTTCGTCCTCTTCCTCCGTAGCCCAGGCTCCATCATCCTGCGCAGTCTATTGCTTTTGGGAACGCAATCCTGCCCGTTTCCCAGGGAACATAGTGCGCCTCCGTCGACTGGCCATCCCACTTCTGACACCAAATGTTCGTTCGGACAAGATATGAGGAAAAAAAAATATGGCACAGTTGAATACTTAAGTGTGCTTAAGTGTTTTTCCTTCCTCCACAGCCCAGTGTAAAAAGTGCAAATATTTACAGTGGAAAAAAAAAAAGTCCCAAAACCAGAAGTATTTACAAAAAGTATTTAGAAAAATATTTACAGACATATTTACAGCCACGTTCACAGCAGCCAGCACCCACATAGTCAGTCCAAGGACAGACCGCCAAGCTGAGCAAAGCTCCTCCTTATATACCCCCTTAGCCCCTCCCCTTGCACAATCGCAAGAGGGTGTCACCGAAATATTTGGTCGGACATGATGCATAGCCTATAGGCTACATTATAAACGGACAGGCACGTAATGCATATCTCAGTCATGTCAACCAGCACAGAGCTACACAGCATAAAATGCACAAGAAGAGCACCTCGGTAGTCGGTGGTAACGCAACTTAAACTGCTGAAGTGCTAAAGCACTATGATAAACACAGAACACAGAGAAGTGCACTTGGTGGTGCTCGGGCAGAGGAAAGTATGGGAAGACTAAAAGTGCAGTACAGCCGCTGAAAAGTAAAATGTATGCATAAAAAAAATTAAACGCTTCTAACTTTGGCATAGAAGCAGATAGAACCAAGATTCCAAATGCATTTTGTTCAGGTCTACAAGCCCTACTTGCACAGCAAAAATGGCTTTGATATATCTTGTAGTTTTTTCACAGTTTCGCTTTTGATTTTTTCACTACCCATTTTCACTACCCGCATTTTGGTTGTTCCGTCCGTCTATTCCACTCTGACAATGATGTCTACACACTGCCACAATCAAAACTTCCGCGCGTTTTTTCAGGGCTGCGCTGTTCTATACGTTTTGCAACATTTCACGCACGACATATGTGACGTCAAAAATATTGGTTGAGGAAATGTTTAAAGTAGGGCTGGGAATATTAACGCGTTAATCGCAATTAATCGCGATAGAGTTTTAATCGCGAACAATTTTTTTAATCGCGATCAGAGTTTGCCAGCATTTTCCGCAATTCTACCATCCATATGCAGCTCATTTGGTTGTATTAATTAAACTCATTGTTGGTTAAACGCGCTATTTTGAGTTTGCTAGTATTTTGTTCCTTCTACGCATCCCTAGGCAGCTCGAGCGGGCTTCAATCATTTATTTACAATTTCTCAAAGTAAGCACTATTACTGGTTCATTGTTACTTTTTCCTTTCTCTGCACTTTTTTGAAATAAAAAAAATGGTGAGAAATACTTTGCATTGTGAGTTTAACTTTAGATTCGAACGGTCTTACTGCAAGATATCAATTTTAAACATGCAAAATAAATCACGATTAATCGCGATTAACTATGAAATTTCTGAGATTAGTTGCGATCAAGAAAATTAATCGTTTGACAGCCCTAGTTTAAAGGGATATGCCACCCCCAGGTCAAATTTGGGCATCTCCCCACAGTCCAGAGACTAAAACAAGTGATGAAAAGCGTTTTCCTGGTCACCCAGCCATTGTCCGAGTCTGTTAGCACTGACCGCCGCGCGAGCTGCTGCTCCTCCGCGTTAGACTGGAGGCTAACGTCGCCAGAGAAAGATTTCGGCCAAAAGGAATTAATTTGCTCGATGCTTTTCCCAATTACTTTCTGTGTAGTGCGCATTCATATCGAGTGCAAATAAATGTGCAAATCAACACGGAGAGCTTGACTTGGTCATTTTGGGTGAGAACTATTTTTCAGTGCGGAAAAAGAAAGACGAAGCACGCACCACGCGGACAGGGGAATCCCTGTTTACGCACTAGAAAGGGACTGAAAAATAGTTCCCACCCAAAATGACCAAGGCAAGTTCTCCGTGTTGATTTGCACATTTATTTGCACTCGATATGAATGCGCACTACACAGAAAGTAATTGGGAAAAGCATCGAGCAAATTAATTCCTTTTGGCCGAAATCTTTCTCTGGCGACGTTGCCTCCAGTCTAAGGCGGAGGAGCTGCAGCTGCGCGCGGCGGTCAGTGCTAACAGACTCGGACAATGGCTGGGTGACCAGGAAAACGCTTTTCATCACTTGTTTTAGTCTCTGGACTGTGGGGAGATGCCCAAATTTAACCTGGGGGTGGCATATCCCTTTAAGCGAAGCGCTTGATTAAATTACAGAATGGATTGGGGTTTAAGTTCGATTTTTCTCTAAAAAAACCTCGCAGGCCAACATTTTTTTTTTTTAAATAATCATTTTCAAAAAGTTACCTGGGCCATGGCCCCCCAGGCCCGGGCGGTTTCGCGGTCAGTTTCTCCTGTGTGAGATCAATAAAGTCATTATTCTTCTTACCTGGGAGTAGTTTTTATAGCTCCTCTATTAATCCTGGGAGCACAATCTCAATGTCGACATGGGGGGCCTAAACAAGTTTAAGTGACAAATAAGTAGATCAAATAATGCAAATATACGTGTACCATCCTTAGTTCTGTGTAATAAACTCAACCAGCATGTCCAAAAATGAAATTGCTTATGTAGGAGAGTGTCTGCGTGAATGGTGTAAGTGGGGTGTGTTTAGTGGTTTAACACTAAAATGATACCAAAAATATATTTATGGGACACCAGATTCCAAAGAAAACAAAATAAAACCATAGCAATCACCAAACTTATACAATTCTATCAGTCTGAAGGATAAGAGTACCTGATAAGGGACTTAATAACTCCCAAAAATCACAAAGCCAAAAATGATTTGTGTGGTTTATTTTAGCAAAACTTGCAAAGGTATAGACACTTAACATCAAGTTCTGGTTACAGATTCAACAAACAGTAATACACCAAGTTTTTAACTAGATGATCTTAAACTCCCACATGCTGGCAAGTCAGTTACGCTAGAAACGTTGACAACCTAACAGCCAATAGATATGAGGTAGCCTCATTATCTATTGGCTGTTAGGTTGTTTATTTGGCCCCAACACATCCACAGTTGATGCATTTTCATTGTTTTTTGTCTGGTCATCATAATTATAAGGCTGGTGCATCTCTATAAAGATATTTTGAACTTTCATTGAATTTCATTGAATTAAAAAAAAAAAAAGGAATGTTTCACAGTGTGGCTTTAAACCTTTCTATCTTCATGGAGACCAAAGCAGACCAAGTTACAGGTCAGATCAGTGGCGAGGCAACTTTGTTCTCAGTATCTGTTTTCAAGGTATTTTTGAGCTATAAAACCATCTGTAATTTAATAAATGTAAAGTAGAGCTGTTGAAAGTCATACTGTGAAAAATACTAGGGGAAATTAAATCTCCAGGTGTTAATAAACCAAAAACTGCTCAAAACGTCAATGAAACAGAAAGAAAATGTGGATCCACCTGCCAGATTCTAACCCCTCCTCCTCTCCCTCTATGGACCACCTGGCTCCTCCCCTGTGTGTGTCCTCATATGTCTTTTGAGATCAGAGCTTACAGCAAACACCATCTTACAGAGTAAACAGCTGAATGATTTCTCCCTTGTGTGTATCTTCATATGTGTTTCAAGAGTACCCTTTTGAGTAAATGTTTTCTGACAAACAGAACAGCTGAATGGTTTCTCCCCTGTGTGTGTCCTCATATGTTTTGTTAGAGTAGAACTATCAACAAACACTTTCTTACAGACTGAACAGCTGAACGGTTTCTCCCCCGTGTGTGTCCTCATATGTTTTGTTAGAGTAGACCTATCAGCAAAGGCTTTCTTACAGACTGAACAGCTGAACGGTTTCTCCCCCGTGTGTGTCCTCATATGTGATTTGAGATAATCGTTTCGGGCAAATGTTTTCTGACAAATAGAACAGCTGAATGGTTTCTCCCCTGTGTGTGTCCTCATATGTGGTTTAAGATGAAACTTTACGCCAAATGTTTTCTTACAAACTGCACAGCTGAATGGTTTCTCCCCTGTGTGTATTGTCATATGAGTTTTAAGAGTAGAACGATCAGCAAACGCTTTCTTACAGACTGGACAGCGGAATGGTTTCTCCCCTGTGTGTGTCCTTGTATGTGTCTTGAGATGATCTTTTTGGGAAAACGCTTTCTTACAAACAGCGCAGCTGAATGGTTTTTCCCCTGTGTGTGTCCTCATATGTATTTTAAGACTAGAACGATCAGCAAACACTTTCTTACAGACTGAACAGGTGCATGGTTTCTCCCCTGTGTGTGTCGTCATATGTATTTTAAGACTAGAACGATCAGAAAACACTGTCTTACAGACTGAACAGGTGAATGGTTTCTCCCCTGTGTGTATCCTCATGTGTGTTTCAAGATGACCCTTTTGGGCAAATGTTTCCATACAAACTGAACAGCTGAATGGTTTCTCCCCAGTGTGTATCCTTGTATGTGTCTTGAGAGTACTCTTTTGGGCAAACACTTTCTTACAAACAGAACAGCTGAATGGTTTTTCCCCTGTGTGTGTCCTCATATGTCTAGTGAGACAAGATCTTATAGGAAACCTTCTCTTACAACAAGGACAGCTGTATGTTTTTTCCCCTGTGTGTGTCCTCATATGTCTTTTGAGATCAGAGCTTACAGGAAACACTTTCTTACAGACTGAACAACTAAATGGTTTCTTTCGTGGGTGTGTCCTCATATGTCTTTTGAGACCAGAACTATCAGGAAACACTTTCTTACAGACTGAACAGCTGAATGGTTCCTCGCCTGTGTGAACTCTCCTGTGTATTTTTAGTTTATATTTAGACCCAAATCTCTCTTTACAAACAGAGCACTTGTGTTTCCTGCCCTCAGCTCCTTGGCCAGTTCCTGACATGTCTCCATTGTCCACAGTGGCTCTGGTCTCTGGTGCAGGCTTGTATCTGGGGGACAGATGTGAGTTTTGTGCAGTGGAGCTTCTGGCTCTGATCTGGACTTGGTTGTGGTGGTCTCCATCAGCCCCTGTGTCCCTGTGTGCAGGTGAACAGCTGAGTGGAGCTCTCCAGTCTTCATCACTGTCAGTGTCAGAAGAGTGCTCTGTGTCTCCCTCAGTCTCTGAGTGGACATGTGTCTCTGCTCTGATGTCTTCTCCCTGTGTGTCGTCTCTCTGCTCAGTTTGTCTTTGTTGAAGCGGTGAGGACTCTTCTGTCTTCACGCTCACAGCACTAAACTCTGGGACAGACCTGAAAAATATAAGAGACATTTGTATATTTCAAATATTTGTAATAGAAATGAAAAAGTATGAATAACAAAATAAAGAATTGCAGTTTGAAAGTGTCTGAGACTCACACTTGCAGCTGATCTTCCTCCTGTTTGATGTCGTGTTCTTCTTTAATCTGTGGAGTCAGACCAGGACTGAGAGAGGGGAGCTGGACAGCTGCAGGAGATAAGAGAATACACACTTACACTTACACGTGCAGTCTTGTGTCATGAACACTCTGTGGACTTGTCTGTAGTCTACTTTAAGGGTGATGGGTGTCTTTTCTGTCCATGAAGTTGTAAATGGGTCAGTGATGTTTTGCAGTTTCAAAATGCCCCAAAATGAAAATATAATGGCTATGGCATACAAAATGTGTAGATTTACTGGTATATTTAAGTGTCATTTCATACATGTCCCTAAAAAAAAAAGTTGATTAAAAACATTTTTCTTCATTTACAGGATTGTAGCCAAAGCTAATGTCCACCCTTAGTCCTCTGCTGGATCAAGCCCAGCCACAAAATCCGCACAATTCATAAAACATGACAAAAGCCTCCAATACCCACTCCCACATGCACCTCTCACTCATACACTATAAAACACACTCATACGACATTAGTATTAAAATATACAGGTCAGATGTACTTACTTACATGTACTTAGACATGTACACTACTTACACAAGCACTGCATTAACATCTATTTACAGATCTATATACAAATATAGGGAACTGTCCTCTCACCCTTCCTCTTCACCATCTACACCTTGAACTTCACCTATCACACGGACAGCTGCCATCTCCAGAAGTTCTCTGATGACTTGGCCATTGTGGGCTGTGTGTCGGAGGGGAACGAGCTGGAGTACCGCTCGGTCATCAGTGACTTTGTGGACTGGTGTGGCCGCAACCACCTGAGCCTTAACCCCAGTAAGACAAAGGAGCTGGTGATCAACTTCAGGAGGAGACCACTACCTCACTCACCGGTGAACATCCAGGGGCAGGACATAGAGACTGTGGACAGTTTCAAGTACCTGGGTGTTCACCTCAACAATAAACTGGACTGGTCCCACAACACCGACGCCCTGTACAAGAAGGGCCAAAGTCGCCTCCAACTCCTGAGGAGACTGCGATCCTTTGGAGTGTGCAGGCCTCTGCTCAAGACTTTTTATGACTCTGTGGTGGCCTCTGCTCTCCTCTACGCTGTCGTCTGCTGGGTCCTGAGCAGCACAGAACGGGACAGAAAAAGACTTAATAAGCTGGTCAGGAGGGCCAGCTCTGTCCTGGGCTGTCCTCTGTAGAGGAGGTGGCTGAGAGGAGGGTACTGGCCAAATTCATATCCATCATGGACGACACCTCTCACCCTCTGCACCGGACTGTAGAGGAGCTGAGCAGCTCCTTCAGTAGCCGACTAAGGCACCCCCAGTGCAAGAAGGAGCGCTACCGCTCTTTTCCATATTGATGATGCTTGTTGTTACTATTATTATTATAACTATTTCCATTATTATTATTACTATTTTTATTATTACTTACTTTATCCAATTCCTGCCTGCATGCACTTTTCTTTCTTGTCCAAATGTCCTGGAGCTACTGTGGCAAGTAAATTTCTCCTGTGCGAGATCAATAAAGTCTTATCTTATCTTATATAACTGCAGTCCCCGGCTCACGAGTTAGTGATGTAGAATTCCATACTCAGTACCCAGTGTAGATAATTTATTGAGTAAAATTTGGCCGCTGACTGTATCAAAGGCTTTTTTGAAGTCTAGGAACCCTGCTCCAACAACACCTCCTCTGTCAGTGTTCAGTTTGTTTTTTCAAAAGAAAGCATATGGCTGTTTCTGTGGAGTGGTGTTTCCTAAAGCCTGAACTGTCATTTAGGTGGCTCATAAATTGTTCTATTACACATTTTTCAAGTATCTTAGATACTACTGGAAAGATACTTATTGGCCTGTTGTTGCTTGTTTCTGTTGGATCTCCAGAATTAAAGACTGGTGTAATTGCTGAGATCTTCCAAGAGTCTGGGAAGGTGGTTGAATTTATTGATTCACTTATAATTATAAATGTGTTTTAATAAACATTGTACTTAGCCCAAATGCATCTTTGGCCGTAGAGTTTTTTAGACCACTGCTTATTTTATCAATTTGCATATGTGATACTGTATTCAGCTCAAAAGTGGGTTCATCAGTAGCAGCAGACATCACAGCAAGGCCTGTGTCTCCCACTAATGAAACCTCTTGTGACAGACTCTTAACAGAGTCCACAAAATATGTATTGAAGCCTCTCTAATGGCAAAAGGAGAAATTTAATTTGTCAACTGGACAAAAATGTATTTGATTTATTTACAAGCAGCTCATCCAAGCTGCTTCTTCAGTTCTAGTCAGACGCTGGTGGACATGATATATCTGCCTGAAGGGGGCGCTAAATACAATTAAATTACTTTGAAACTACCACACCTACTTGTTTACAAAACAAGCTGGAGACAACTCTTGGTGCAAATGTTTTAAATTTAAGAAATACAAAATGACCATCAAACGACCTCAGTCTGGGGCTCCACACAAGATCTCACCTCGTGGAGCTTTAATGATCATGAGAACAGTGAGAAATCAGCCTAGAACTACACGGGAGGAGCTGGTCAATGATCTTAAGGCAGCTGGGACCACAGTCACTAAGAAACATTTTACGCCACAATAGATTAAAATCCTGCAGTGCTCACAAGGTCCTCCTTTTTAACCATTTAAAGAAAAAAAATATATAAATGTATATTAGCAATTAAATGATAATTTGATACCTACAGATACAAAAAATAAAGTAGAAAATGAAAAAATGCCAGAAAACAATTCATGTCAAGTACATTTTAGTAAGTAAGTAAATTTTATTTCAACAAAGGAACTTCACTCCCATTTGTTGCATAAAATTCCAAAACTTATGTGATTATTGTATTGTCAAAAACATAACAAAAAAGGACCCATGAGGACCTATCCAACCTCTCAGCTGTGCCGTGTAAAATCTCCAAAGAATGCAACTTCTGTTCTTGCATTGAACAAATTCAAAAACGAAACAAATCTCTCAAACAAAATGCACAAACAAAATAATGATCAAGCACAGGAAAACATTACACTTCTCACATTTCCATCTTGCCACATCCTTTGGGCAGAGGCTGCAGCGCCCCCTGTTGTCAGTGTGAAGTGGCCAATGTTCATAGTTGTCGTAGCGCATGTCTGGTTGTGGCCGTGGGGGTCTTGAGGGGAGGCGCTTCTTCTCACAGGGCATTTGGGGTGGACTGGCAGATGATGGCCGGCCAACTCTAGGTACTGGCTTGTTGACTTGTTTCAAACTGTGGGCCACAGCCAGGCGAAACATTTTGAGAGGCATTGTTTTTTTCCTTCAATAGGTCACAGTCTCTCTTGTAGACCAGCCAAAAATTGGAAATGCACACGTCAAGGGCGTATCTAAACAGAGGGAAGTACCAGCGTCGTGACTTGGCCGGGGTCTTGTACAGATGAACCAGCATGTTGGAAAGATCGACGCCACCCATATGCTGATTATAGGCGGCAATGAGTGATGGGCATTGGACTGCAATCTTCACTTTCTTGTCTTTGTTCCACCGTTGGACACATGTAAGAGGCATGATCCCACAAGCATTACTGAGGAGGGTGACACATTTGTTGTCATACCATTTGACTTCAAGTACACCTTCAGTGGACTTGTAATCAAGAGCTCCACGTCCTCTCTTCATCAGCTCTTTGTCTTCTATCAGGTGAGCTCCACCAAGGCGGTTTGAGCGGACTGTGCCGATGCACTTGATGCCCAGATTTGCATGCAGGCTCAGAACCAAGTCAAAACTAGTGAAGTAGATGTCACAGAAGACAACTGAAATCTGTGGCTGTGTTATGGTTTTGCATAAAGTTGTCACCACTTTGCTCCTTAGAGGAATTTCCTGCTCAACCTCACTTAGATCAACATTGAAGAATGTGGATGGGCCTTGATAGAGCAGTAGGTCATGGATGATGCCAGAGGAACTGGCACGGCAGAACACTTTGAAGCCCCACTTGTCGGGTTTATTGGCAATGTGTTGGCGGAGAGTGCCAGCCCTTGTGCCTTTATAAGACACCATGACTTCATCCACACTGTGCTTGTAAGTGGATGGGATGAGGAGACATTGCTTACGAAGCATCTCAAAAAGGGGCCGGATTTTGTAAAATCTGTCAGGGCTGCCATCACCCTGCTGATTATCATTGAAGTGAATGTAGTGCTGTAACAGTGTGAATCTCTTCTTCCGCATGATATCAGCAATCAAGTTAAAACGTGATGCAGGGTGCCAGTAGTCTTCCATGGCTGGGAAGTTGAAAACACCCATCAAAAGTAGCATAGCCAGGAAATCTTCAATCTCACAAGGGTTCATTTTGATAGGATTCCCCAACTCCTGGGCAGAGTACAAGTTGGTTTGATTAGCAATATGTTGAATCATCTCATCAGTGAATAGCATTTTGAAGCACTGAAAGGGTGTTTTCACAGCATCCGGGGGTGCAAAACTTGAATCAGGAACCTGGTATTTCTCCATCTACATGCTTCCAAATTCTCCTAGATTCTTTTTCTTTCTTCTCAGCCATTTTCTTCTTCTTTGAGCCTAGGGGTGACAAAGGGGCCCCATCCATGACTTCCATGACTGTTTTTAGGGTGTTTTTCCCTTTTAGTTTCCTCTTAGCAGATGTGCTTGTGGAGGGCATCTCCTCTTCATCCATAGATTCAGTGGAAAGATCCCCAATCATTTTAACTTGTTTGTGCAGATAATCAGGATCCCCCATTATGTCATCATCACTCAGATCAGCCTCAGAGTCTTGAGGATCTTAAAATTCTGTGGCTGTGAACCATAAAATGATTTAGCATCCATCTTGAAAGAGATGGAAGGGGAAAAAATAAATCATCCCACATATAATTTCAGTATAATAACACTATAAGTGTAACATACTGACAAGAATGCATGAACATAAGTGTTTTTACCTACTGTTACCACACGGTTGAGTTGTCACTCCGTGCCAAGGTTTACCATGGAGTGACAGCTCAACCATTTGGACAAGCATGTTTAAAAAAAAAAAAAAAGGACCCTTATAAGATGTTTTTGTGTTGCATCAAGTTACATAATTCTGTAAAGTAACATGTTAGATTATGTAATATGTTGAAAAAACTAATTTACCTTTGAAAATGCAGCCAAAAGTAGTTCAGATGTCAGAAGTGATTTTTCTGTTTTAAACTTGCTAGCAGCAGGACGAGTGAAAAGTCCTACTGTCAAAAAGAGTGACATCTAGTGGATGTTTTATGCATAGCATACCTCAACCAACCAAGTAGTAGAGATGACCCAATTACGCCGAGTTCCGTTCAACGCATTTTCCAATAAGATATAATGACTCAAAATGTGATCTACCAAATGGTTGAGCAGAACATTATTATATACTTATTTCACTGATTACATTACGTTATTTCCATCCGGAAATTATGCAATGTAATCAGCAAAATAAATATAGTGCTGACAGATTTTTTTTCCACTGCTACCTCTAACAAATACTATTTACAACAGGTGTGATGAATGAAATTTTCTACTACTAGTAGATATTTGTAGAAATAAGTATATCCTATTTACATTTGTACTTATTGATGTACTGCCAACTTACATAGCCCTCTGCTGACATGTTGCTGCTCCAGCTCTTGTATTGTTGGGGCAATGCCACCTGGTTGGTTGTGGTGGTCTCCATCAGCCCCTGTGTCCCTGTGTGCAGGTGAACAGCTGAGTGGATCTCTCCAGTCTTCATCACCGTCAGTGTCAGAAGAGTGCTCTGTGTCTCCCTTAGTCTCTGCGTGGACATGTGTCTCTGCTCTGATGTCCTCTCCCTGTGTGTCCTCCCTCTGCTCAGTTTGTCTTTGTGGAAGCGGTGAGGACTCTTCTGTTTTCACGCTCACAGCACTAAACTCTGGGACCGACCTGAAAAATATAAGACACATTTGTACATTTCAAACCCAATCTGAATATTTGTGTAACGGATGGTGGGTGGCGTTGCAGCACCTTTGGCCAGACGAGGTTAAAAAGGGAAGAGGCTGGTGCAGCGGGAGATGCCAGTTTCCGTGGGACTCGGAGCGTTTGCTGGGCCCACGCGGTGCTCATCCACGCCAGGTGTGGTAATAGTCATTGTTGGGTGAGTGTTTTACAATGTTTTATATGTACCTATGGTTTGTGTTGATTTTAATCCAAGGGTAGCAGTCGGTTTTTAATTTGTTTGTTTTAATGATAGGGCCATCGGATTTCAAGCCTGGGGACCTGTGGCATGGTTGAGCTGTGTGTGCGGGGTGTACGATGCACAGGTACAAATTTGAATGGTTTTAGCCATATCAAAGATATTTAAAATTTGTTGTCAGGTTTTTTGTAATTGTGTGTCTTTTTTGTTTGTTTTTTTACAGTTTGTTGCTACCTGCTGTCCTTCAGCCTTAATTGTTGTTTTTTTTCTTTTTAGTTAGTCCGTCCTAGTTAGTGGGTCTGAAATAAAACTAGATTGTACAGGGTGGACTAACTCCTTATTTTTCTTTGTTTTGTTTGTTTATTTTATCTATGGTCACTTCCCTGCTGAAAACTGAGCCTTTTGGCTGATTATACTGTGTATGGGACCTGTCGTTTGCACTAGCTGAATTGCGGTGTATTGCTGTGTCTATGAATTGCGGTGTATTGCAGTGTCTAAAACTCACAGTTGCTGTGTATTTTGGGTGGGTTTCCGGGTTTGGCCGCCGTACACGGTGTTAATCAGGTTCCCATTTACAAGTTTGTCAGCTAATTAATCTCAGTCAATTCCTCTGGGAAACACACCAGTTTGTTGGATCAATAAATAACATTAAAATTATTATTGTTTCTGTTTTTGTGCAACACTACAACATTTGTAATAGAAATTAATAAGTATGAATAACAAAATAAAGAACTGCAGTTTGAAAGTGTCTGAGACTCACACTTGCAGCTGATCTTCCTCCTGTTTGATGTCGTGTTCTTCTTTAATCTGTGGAGTCACCCATCGAGTTTGAGGTAGTGGGGCAGACGTGACATTATCATAACTGCAACAATCAGAGTAATAATAAAGTTGTTGTGTGAGAGTAATGTACGCTGTGCAAAATCTTAGCCATTACTTTAGATTTACATTTACGTTTTTAACGAAGTAGTTTATCCCAGAAAACAAGTTCGCTACTCATCGCTGCACAGCAGGGATGTGAACAGGAATTTTGAGGGGCAGTTGCTCTGACCTGAATAAAGGGCAAACCAACGCCCCACCCGTGGGGAAAAAAAAAAAAATCACAGGCTATATGAAGTGTCTGGAGGAGGCTTGTGGCTGCTCCTCATCTTAAATGTAATGTAATGTAAAAAATATGAGTCTGATTAATGAATCCATTAGCCTACACAGTATCATCTCATCTTCATCACAATGCAACGTCTCGGTCTCACCTGCTGGTTGACTTTTTCTTAGCCAACCCTGCAGTTATGTGCTCCCCTTTACTGCCTCCCTGATGGTTTTCTCTCTCTCTCCTGCAACCGCCTCTTTTCTGTGGGCATCACTTAAAGGAAAAGTAACTTTTTTTTACAATTTGAGCCTTATTTCGGTAATAAAACAAGTTGTTTTACTCACCCATAGCACTTTGGTGTCATATGGAGCACTTCCAGAGATGTTTTAGATTTGCGGTTAGCCTAGCGCAACTTCTAGCCATAGCTCGGGGCATATACAGTAATATATTCCCCAAGCATGTAATATGCCCCGTGCGGGCTCCAAATAGCACAAACTTTAGCACTTTTCAAATCATAGAAGCCCGATGTCTTAGTCTACGATTTCATTTGAGTCAAAAGTGTCCTGTAATCCGAGATTTATCCATAGTTTACAGCTTTGCGTTTCATGTTTGGGTCCCGGGAGCTGAGAGCACATTCCGCGCATGCGCACTGGCCTCCTCATCTACTCGAAACTATGGCTAAATCTCAGATTACAGGCCACTTTTGCTTCAAACGAAATCGTAGATTAAGACATCGGGCTTCTATGATTTGAAAAGTGCTAAAGTTTGTGTTATTTGGAGACCGCAAAGTAATGCCCCGAGCACTCAAGTTAACGGATACGCTACAACATAACTTCTACGAAACTGCTCAAAATGACACCAAACTGCTATGGGTGAGTAAAACTACTTGTTTTATTGCCGAAAGAAGGCTCAGATTGTAAAAAAAAGTTACTTTTCCTTTAACATAACACACATTACCCACAATAGTGGTAAGATTTAGTCATTTAACCATTTTGAATGACAGAATTCATGTGATGCATTACTTGCATCATTCATTCTGCTTGCTAAAACAAAAAGCTTAGTTTGCCTACCACAAAATTAGCAGTCTATTTAAATAATGGGTTGCTTGTCTACAGGCTAGCTAGCTCTCTGATTATTTAGGCAATTTATGAACATTTTTATTCAATTCATAAACCTTCATGGTCAGGGCTCTCAAGTTTTGAAGATTGCTAGGAGTGAGATTTCTGAGGAGCGCGCGGGGGGGGGGGGGGGGGTACTTTGTTAATATGGAAATGCTTTTATAACTAAAAGTCCATATTATCATTCAATAATGCACAGGATAATATGTTATCACACACAGTCTTGGTTTAGTCTTGGTTTAGTCCTGGTTTAGTCCTGGTTTAGTCCTGGTTTAGTCCTGGTTTAGTCCTGGTTTAGTCCTGGTTTAGACCTGTTTTAGACCTGTTTTAGTCCTGGCTTAGTCTTGGTTTAGACCTGGTTTAGTTTTGGTTTAGTCCCGGTTTAGTCCTGGTTTAGACCCGGTTTAGATCTGGTTTAGTCTGGGCTTAGTCCTGGTTTAGACCTGGTTTAGTCCTAGTTTAGACCTGGTTTAGTGCTGGTGTAGACCCAGTTTAGATCTGGTTTAGTCTTGGCTTAGTCCTGGTTTAGTCCTGGTTTAGACCTGGTTTAGTCCTGGCTTAGTCTTGGTTTAGACCTGGTTTAGTTTTGGTTAAGTCCTGGTTTAGTCCCGGTTTAGTCCTGGTTTAGACCCGGTTTAGACCCGGTTTAGACCTGGTTTAGTCCTGGTTTAGTGCCGGGTTAGTCCCGGTTTAGTCCTGGTTTAGACCTGGTTTAATCCTGGTTTAGTCCCAGTTGAATCCTGGTTTAGACCCGGTTTAGACCTGGTTTAGTCTTGGTTTAGTCCTGGTTTAGTTCTGGTTTAGTCCTGGTTTAGTCCCAGTTGAATCCTGGTTTAGACCCGGTTTAGACCTGGTTTAGTCTTGGTTTAGTCCTGGTTTAGTTCTGGTTTAGTCCTGGTTTAGTCCTGGCTAGGTCCTGGCTAGGTCCTGGTTTAGTCCTGGTCTAGTCCTGGTTTAGTCCTGGTTTAGTTCTGGTTTAGTTCTGGTTTAGTTCTGGTTTAGTTCTGGTTTAGACCTGGTTTAGACCTGGTTTAGACCTGGTTTAGTCTTGGTTTAGTCTTGGTTTAGTCCTGGTTTAGACCTGGTTTAGACCTGGTTTAGTTCTGGTTTAGTTCTGGTTTAGTTCTGGTTTAGACCTGGCTTAGACCTGGCTTAGTCCTGGCTTAGTCCTGGCTTAGTCCTGGCTTAGTCCTGGTTTAGACCTGGTTTAGTCCTGGTTTAGTTCTGGTTTAGACCTGGTTTAGACCTGGTTTAGACCTGGTTTAGACCTGGTTTAGACCTGGTTTAGTCTTGGTTTAGTCTTGGTTTAGTCTTGGTTTAGTCTTGGTTTAGTCCTGGTTTAGTCCTGGTTTAGTCCTGGTTTAGTGCCGAAATAGATGCAGAAATAATCTGATATGACTCACCCATAAGAACGCGGTCACTCGTATCCATGTATGCACGTGTCACGGTCTTTAATAATCCGGAGCTCCGGAGAAAAGGACATATCCCGAACTTATCCCGTGTCCCGAGACGAGAGTTTCCTCTTACATAGCATTAACGTAGCAAGTTAAGGATTCTTCTTCTCTTGGAAATGCCGCATAAACATTCACGCGACTCGCTCACAGCTGTGAGCGATCGGCCTCACAGCTGATCACTCAACTCGAGTACTGGTGTGCCAGTGACTTTTTTTCGCTGAAAACGCACGGTGCCTGCATTAACTTACCGATTTTCTGGGCACAGAAGCGCTGTGAACAGTGGCTACAGTTTTGAATTGCTTAAAAAAATTTCAGCTTGAGAAATACCATGTGTGGCGTGTGAGCGTGTGAACATGTCGAATTGCGTGTGTCACACTCTCAAAGCGTGAGACTTGAGATTTTTACATTTTTACATGTTTTACATCTCAATCGCTCAAACGGTGGCTGAGTGGCTAGCACTCACACCTCACAGCAAAAAGGTTCTGGGTTCGATCCCCGTGTGTGGAGTTTTTCTCCGGGCATTCCGGTTTCCTCCGCCAACCCAAAATATGCGCCATAGGTAAAATCCAGCTGCCGTACGCCACATTTCCCGCGCCCGCCCCTCAGACAGGGATTCGGTGCTGGGCTTTTCCCTCTTTGCTCGCCGCTACTGAGGGAATCCTGGTTAGTTTCTTTTCCTCCGCTTAGTAATATGAGGTCTGATAGTCGGATGGAGCGGGGATGGACGTGGCCGCCGCTGCCGGGGGAGGCGGGCACACTGTGCTCCGGTGTCCGTGAATGAGGCTGCTTTTATTTTAGGAAAAATGTTTTGAGTGGCGATTTTTTGTTTTCATTTTCAAATTTATTTTTTTCGACTCGAAATGGCAACGTCAGTCCAGGAGAGCACAGGGGCAGTTGCCCGGGCAACCTGAGCAACCCCCCTGTGCACGTCCCTGCTGCACAGGACTTAAAGGCAAATTAACGTTTTTTTACAATCTGAGCCTTCTTTCGGCAGTAAAACAAGTAGTTTTACTCACCCATAGCATTTTTCTGTCAATTGGAGCAGTATCGCAGAACTTATGTTGAGCCGTTCTGTTCTAGTAATGATCCTGTATCCTTAACATGGTGCTGTATCATTTGCTCGGGGCATTACTTTGCGGTCTCCAAATAACACAAACTTTAGCACTTTTCAAATCATAGAAGCCCGATGTCTTAATGAAAGATTTCGTTTGAAGGAAAAGTGGCCTGTAATCCGAGATTTAGCCATAGTTTCGAGTAGATGAGGACGCCAGTGCGCATGCGCGGACTGCTCCCGGGATCCAAACATGAAACGCAAAGCTGAAAACGATGGATAAATCTCGGATTACAGGCCACTTTTGCTTCAAACGAAATTTTTCATTAAGACATCGGGCTTCTATGATTTGAAAAGTGCTAAAGTTTGTGTTATTTGGAGACCGCAAAGTAATGCCCCGAATACAAATGCTAACAAATGCTAACAGAAACGCCACAACATAACTTTCTTCAAACAGCTCCAAATGACACGAACGTGATATGGGTGAGTCAAACGACTTGTTTTATTACCGAAAGAAGGCTCAGATTGTAAAATAACGTTACTTTTCCTTTAACTACAACTAACTACTGCAGCTACGACAACAAGCAGCAAACGCACCTTTTCTTTGCATTGAAAATGACGTTTTCAGATACAGAATATCGCATTCGTGTCCTGAAAAACGTTTATATAAAGTGCCTTTTCAAATGATAAGCAGAATTTACCTGTCCAGAAGAAATGTAGCGACCAACGCGTCAGTCTTTTTTTCCCCTTGTCTTCTTCTTTCAGCGACCTCAAAAACTGACTTTCTTTTGCGGCTAACTGGTAGTGGATTCTTGTCTGCCATTGCAACAAACTTTGTGCAAACTGTGAGGAAGCTGCAGTTGGAAAAAGCCGCTCAAAACCGCTGTGTTGGTGGAGTAAACAGAGTCTTGTGTGTGGAACGCGTAAGAGTCGCGCGTAAAACACGTCATTTCGATGGGGCAGTCCATTTCGACAGAACACAGTGGATCTATAATAAGAACTATGCAGAACACCGGCTGGATCCGCCAGACTGTGAGCTGTCCTCCGTGTTCGAGGGCCGTGACTGGTTCCAAGGTGGAGCAAAGCAGAACAGGAACGTGGATCCGGTCTGGTTTGTTGTAGGTCTATTTTGTTCTGAGCGGCCCGTGCTCCGCGCACTTGGTTTTTCCCGGGAGAATCGATCCATGAGAAGAATAGATCCGGGAGAACAGATCCTGACGTGTTTTACGCGCGCCTCTTAGGCGTTCCACACACAAGACTCTGTTTACTCCACCAACAAAGCGGTTCTGAGCGTCTTTTTCCAACTGCAGCTTCCTCACAGTTTGCACAAAGTTTGTTGCAATGGCAGGCAAGAATCCACTACCAGTTAGCCCCAAAAGAAAGTCCGTTTTTGAGGTCGCTGAAAGAAGAAGACAAGGGGAAAAAGAGCGAAGCCAAACGAAGGTGATTCTTGGAGATTCCTTCCAGCGATGGCGCGCACTGAAGCAGACAAAGGGTCTAAAGACTGACGCGTTGGTCGCGAAATTTCTTCTGGACAGGTAGATTCTGCTTATCATTTGAAAACGTACTTTATATAAACGTTTTTCAGGACACGAATGCGATATCCTGTATCTGAAAACGTAATTTTCAATGCAAAGAAAAGGTGCGTTTGCTGCTTGTTGTCGAAGCTGCAGTAGTTAGTTGTAGTTAAAGATCCCATGACATGGTACTTCTTGATGCTTTTATATGGTGCCTTAATGGTTCCCTAATAGTGTAAATGAATCCTTCAAAATCAAGCCTTAGTGCATGAGATAGCCTCATGAACACAGTCAGAGTCATAAATATCTCTCTGAAACGCTTTATTCTGGGCATTATTGCTTGAATGCAAATGAGGAGGACAGAGAGGGGTCAGTGCAGTGGGTGGGTTGTGGCCAAATACGCCGCTTTTTCCTGGATTAGCGGTTCAATGTGCGCTGGCCCCACTTCCGTGTGTGTAAGCGCGGAGGAAGATATGAGACGATTTCCATAAAAAAACAACAACACATTTCCACAGAAAATAAAATTAAACCACTGCTGTTTCAGAGGTTCGGAGGCTCAGATAAAGGACATCCGAGCCTGGAAACACTCTCACATGTCTCCAGGCAAATAAAAACCCGCATTTCGTAGCTCGTTCTCGGTCCAAACTCTCTGGGCATGAATTCCAGAGACATCCAGACGGGGGGTGGAAACCTTTCCGCGAGTGTGACGTCAGACAGTTCCCTTGTTCAGAATGGCCCGTTTGAGCTGTCTCTTATTCAAGCGCGGAAAAGGATCGCAATTGCTCAGTTTACACATTTCACAACTTTTAGCCATGGGGGGCTCAAAAACCTCAGAAAGTGAAAATTTCATGCCATTGGACCTTTAACTCCTGTGCAGCCATGAGTAGTGAACTTGTTTTCTAGGATAAATTACTTTATTAAAAACGTATTATATAAACTAATTGCTAAGATTTTGCACAGCGTACATTACTCTCACACAACAACTTTATTATTACTCTGATTGTTGCAGTGATGATAATGTCACGTCTGCCCCACTACCTCAAACTCGATGGGTGACTCCACAGATTAAAGAAGAACACAACATCAAACAGGAGGAAGATCAGCTGCAAGTGTGAGTCTCAGACACTTTCAAACTGCAGTTCTTTATTTTGTTATTCATACTTATTAATTTCTATTACAAATATTCAGATTGGGTTTGAAATATACAAATGTCTCTTATATTTTTCAGGTCTGTCCCAGAGTTTAGTGCTGTGAGCATGAAGACAGAAGAGTCCTCACCGCTTCAACAAAGACAAACTGAGGAGGACATCAGAGCAGAGACGCATGTCCACTCAGAGACTGAGGGAGATGCAGAGCACTCTTCTGACACTGACAGTGATGAAGACTGGAGCGATCCACTTGGCTGTTCACCTCCACACAGGGACACAGGGGCTGATGGAGACCACCACAACCAACCAGGTGGCGTAGCCCCAACAATACAAGAGCTGGAGCAGCAACATGTCAGCAGAGGGCTATGTAAGTTGGCAGTACATCAATAAGTGCACATTTAAATAGGATATACTTATTTCTACAAATATCTACTGGTAGTAGAAAATTTCATTCATCACACCTGTTGTAAATAGTATTTGTTAGAGGTAGCAGTGGAAAGAAATCTATCAGCACTATAATTATTTCACTGATTACATTACATAATTTCTGGATGGAAATAACGTAATGTAATCAATGAAATCAGTAAATAATAACTTTAAAGCAAAAAGTAAAATGTTAACGGCACAAACAAAACAGAAAATATTTATGTACAGTGGAGGAAATAACTATTTGATCCATTGCTGATTTTGTAAGTTTGTTTACTGACAAAGAAATGAACAGTCTACCATTTTAATGGTAGGTTTATTTTAATAATGAGAGATGGAACATCAAAAAGAAAATCCAGAAAATAAATTGATTTGCATTTCATTGAGTGAAATAAGTATTTGAACCCTCGAGCAAAACCCTTGTTTGCAGCACAGAGGTCAGACGTTTCTTGTAGTTGATGACCAGGTTTGTGCACATATCAGAAGGAATTTTGGTCCACTCTTCTTTGCAGATCATCTCTAAATCATTAAGGTTTTGTAGCTGTTGCTTGGCAACTCGGAGCTTGGACCTGGCCAAACTTTACTGATCCGCAACGGAAAATTATTTGGACACAGTAGCTCACTCTTCACAATACAATATAAGACCAAAGAGTTAAAAAATAAATGGTAATAATAAATTCTAAATAAGTAGCAAAAAAGATGGCAAGAAACAGTTGTTACATAAGACATAATTATATAAATAAATGTATAAAATAGAAAAATAAATAATAAAATATAAAATCACAGCTATATACAAGAGACAAGAAAGGCAGTGCAATGATATGATGATTGACAGGACATAAGGTTATCATTACATAAGGGTGAGTTGTACAGTTGTAGGGAGTATTATCTGTCCGTCTATAGTCTGGTGCAGTGGGTGAGCAGGAGTGTCCATGATGGAGAGCAGTTTGTCCGATGTCCTCCTGTCCCTCACTGTGACAAATGTGACCGACTGTGGCAAAACATGTTGTCCTAGAGGCGTTTTGAGTTATTCATAGATTCTGAATGTGTAGTTTCTAAGCTTTCCAAGATGGCTTTCACGTGGAAATCTGAGAACATTTGAAGAATTTGTGGCCATTTGAAAGCATGCACATCTGAAAACACAAAAGTGAGAAAAGTCCTCTTGAAGATTTGTCTCATTGTAGGGCTGGGGGGGTGGAATGAGCACCATTCCACCCCCCCAGCCCTACAATGAGACAAATCTTGCATGACATTAAGATAAGCCCTCCCCCTGCAGATCACCACTGTGGTGTGGTGTTAGCCTTTAGGACAGATCAGAATTAGAAGGTACTTTGTTCAGATGGAAATGTTTTTATAACAAAAAGCCCATATAATCATTTAGTAATACACAGGATAATATGTTAAGTCAAAGTAATCTGTATTGTCAATTTCCTCACATGCACTAGTGCAAGACAGGACAGAGACAATAACAATACAATAAGATTAAGAGCACAACTGGGCGTAATAAGAAAATATACTATATGAAATGTATTCTACAATGTAAAATGAAAAAGAGAGAAAGAATAAAGATCAAAGTAAAAAATACATTAAACATTTGCTGAAATTAGAAACACGAAAGGACCCACAGTGGTGGGTCCTCCCGTGGACCCGCGGGGAGCAGCAGCGCGCCAGCTCAGCCGCCGTTTGTTGGAGTTCACCCCGTTGAACGAGAGGGTCGTGTCCCTACACCTTTGGGTCGGGGACGGGTCTCTCACTGTTGTGTCAGCCTACGGGCCAAACAGCAGTGCAGAGTACCCGGCCTTCTTGGAGTCTCTGGGAGGGGTACTGGATAGTGCACCAACCGGGGACTCCGTTGTTCTCCTGGGGGACTTCAACGCCCATGTGGGCAGTGACATTGACAGCTGGAGAGAGGTGATTGGGAGGAACGGCCTCTCTGAACTCGAGCAGTGTTTTGTTATTGGACTTCTGTGCTAACTATCGTTTTTCCATAACAAACACCATGTTTGAGCACAAGGGTGTCCACCAGTGCACGTGGCACCAGGACAGCCTAGGCCGGAGGTCAATGATCGACTTGTGCCATCTGACCTCCGGCCGCATGTCTTGGACACTCGGGTGAAGAGAGGGGCAGAGCTGTCAACTGATCACCACCTGGTTGTGAGTTGGGTCCGCTGGCGGGGGAGGAAGCCGGAGAGACCTGGCAGACCCAAGCGTATCGTGAAGGTCTGTTGGGAACGTGTGGCAGAGCCCTCTGTCAGGGGCACCTTCAACTCACACCTCCGGGAGAGCTTCTCTTCGGGAGAACTTAGTGGCTGCTTCTTTGCGACGGACTGGGATGTCTTCCACCAGGAGGACAACTTGGATTATAATGTGGAAGTGGTCACAGACTATATCCATTTTTGTGTCGAGACAGTGGTGCCGAAAAAAACTATAAAAGTATACCCCAATGATAAGGACTATATCACCCCCGAAATAAAGGAATGTATTAGGCGTAAAAAACGAGCCTTTAAGAATAATGATACAATCGAATTGAGGAGTGTCCAAAAAGAACTGAAATGGAAACTAAGGGAGGCACGGGAACAACACAGACTTAAGATCAAAGAAACATTCCTAATGAAAGACACAAAAAGGATGTGGGACTGTGTAAAGGACATGACAAACTTGAATAACAGAGCAAGGACACTTAATGTCTGCAATGAACAGGAGCGTGCAAATGAGTTGAATTATTTTTATAAAAGGTTTGATAATGTGGATGAAGGGGGTGTGGCTGTAAGCACACCATGTATGGTCAGTGCAGACAATGCACATATAGTTATTGATACTGCCACGGTTGTGAAGGTATTTAGGGCCTTGAATACAAGGAAAGCAAGTGGGCCAGATGGGATTTCCCCATTAATCCTACATGACTTTGCTCAAGAACTTGCACCAGCTTGGAGCCCACTGTTTCAGCTCTCTGTAGACACACATATAATACCCACAAGTTGGAAAAAGGCAATAATTATTCCTGTACCTAAGAAACCTTGTCCACGTGAGAATAATGACTTTAGACCAGTTGCACTAACGTCAGTGGTAATGAAGTCTTTTGAGCGTATAATGGTGGGTGAGTTGAGAGCTCAAGTACAACATCTACTTGACCCCTATCAGTTCGCTTACAAAGATAAACGGAGCACTGCTGATGCCTTATGCACTACATCACATCTCATACTTAAGCACCTTGAAAACACGAAGGCATACGCCAGGCTTTTATTTATGGATTTTAGTTCTGCTTTTAATACAATTGTGCCTCATATTTTGTTAGAGAAGTTGCATCAAATGCATGTTAACCCTGTAATGATAAAATGGTACAATGCATTTCTCACTGATCGATCACAACAGGTTAAGATCAACTCTACACTCTCTGACACACTGACAATCAACACAGGTGTCCCACAAGGTTGTGTGAGTTCACCACTATTATTCACATTATACACTAATGAATTCAGAAATCACCACACAAGCAATCACATAATCAAGTTTTCAGATGACACTGTCATTCTCAGTCTGCTGACACAGGACTCTGATGCCTCGGTCTATCAGTTAGAAATAGACAGGGCTGTGTTGTGGTGTGAATCAAATAATCTGGTGTTAAACGTGAATAAAACAAAAGAAATCGTCTTTGACCCCAGGTCCATAGGAAACCATCAGGTGGTGACTCTGAATGGGGAGGCAGTGGAGCAGGTCTCCACATATAAATACTTAGGGGTCGTATTTGATTCCCAATTAAAATGGGGCCAGCATGTTGATTTTTTAAGCAGACGAATTAGCCAACGTCTGCACTTCTTGAGGAGGTTGAGAGTGTTTGGGGTGGACAAAGAAATAATGATGGCCTTCTATAGGGCGTCCATTGAATCCATCATTAGATATGGGATCATTATATGGTTTGGGAACCTGTCTGTTAAACAGAGAACTGAACTGCAAACTCTCGTTAAGAGAGCGGGGAAAATAATGGGCATGCCCCCTCCCACATCACTGCAGGCTTTATTTGATGAAACAGTGAAAAGGCAGGGTTTGAAAATCCTACAGGATGACGAGCACATTTTGCACAGTGTATATGAAATGCTGCCATCAGGAAGAAGATACAGGGTCCCAAACTGTAAAACAAATAGGTTCAAATTTTCATTGGTTCCCTGGTCAATTAAACTACTGAATAGTAGGTCTTAGCGGGTGTGTGTATGTGTGTGTGTATGTGTGTGGGGATGCAACTTTTCTGTAGGGTTTTTATGTGTTTTTATGTGTGTGTGTGTGTGTGTGTTTTAAACAGGTTTTACTAACAATGGCAGTCTTTTTATATGTTGCATGTTTCCTTTGTTCATGTGTTTTACATGTTTTTTATGTGTCTGTCTGCTGTGCTGTTTTTAGTGTTTATTATAAATCACACTCTCTCATGTCCAAGCAAAATTTCTCTCCTGAAGAGACAATAAAGGCTTATCTTATCTTCTCCCGGATTCCGGGGGAGGCTGGGGACAGAGTCCGAATGGTCTCTGTTCTCGGCCTCTATTGTCGATGCGGCCGCCCGTAACTGTGGTCGTAAGGTGGTGCCTGTCGTGGCGGCAATCCCCGAACCCGGTGGTGGACACCGGAGGTAAGGGATGCCTCTTCAGGCTGAAGAAGGAGTCCTATCGGGCCTTGTTGGCTCATGGGACTCCTGAGGCAGCTGACGAGTACCGGCGGGCCAAGCATGCTGCAGCCTGGGCGGTTGCAGAGGCAAAAACTCGGGTTTGGGAGGAGTTCGGAGAGGCCATAGAGGAGGACTATCGGACGGCCTCAATGAAATTCTGGAAAACCGTTGGGCGCCTCAGGAGGGGGAAGCAGTGCTTCACCAACACTGTTTACGGTGCGGGTGGGAGCTGTTGACCTCGACTGGGGATGTTATCGGACGGTGGAAGGAATACTTTGAGGATCTCCTCAATCCCGCCATCACGTCTTCTGAGGAGGAAGCAGAGGCTGGTGACTCGGAGGCAGACTCATTCATCACCCTGGCTGAAGTCACTGAGGTGGTTGGAAAGCTCCTCAGTGGCAAGGCCCCGGGGGTGGATGAGATCCGTCCTGAGTATCTTAAGTCTCTGCATGTTGTGGGGCTGTCTTGGCTGACACGTGTCTGCAACATCGCGTGGCGGTCGGGGACAGTGCCTCTGGACTGGCAGACCGGGGTGGTGGTCCCTCTGTTTAAGAAGGGGGACCAGAGGGTACGTTCCAAATATCGGGGAATCACACTCCTCAGCCTTCCCGGTAAGATCTATTACAGGGTGCTGGAGAGGAGAATTCGACCGATAGTCGAACCTCGGATTCAGGAGCAGCAGTGTGATTTTCGTCCCGGCTGGGGAACACTGGACCCTCGAGCACTCCATTGGGTGCTCGAGGGTGCATGGGAGTTTGCCCGACCAGTCCACATGTGCTTTGTGGATCTGGAGAAGGCATTCAACTGTGTCCCTCGTGGGGTCCTGTGGAGAGTGCTCTGGGAGTACGGGGTTCGGGGCCCTTTGCTAAGGGCTGCTCGGTCCCTGTATGACCGGAGCAGGAGCTGCGTTTGCATTGCCGGTAGTAAGTCAGACCTGTTTCTGGTGCATGTTGGACTCCGCCAGGGCTGCCCTTTGTCATTGGTTCTGTTCATTATATTTATGGACAGAATTTCTAGGCGCAGTCAGGGGCTGGAGGGGATCCGGTTTGGGAACCACAGGATCTCATCTCTGCTGTTTGCAGATGATGTGGTCCTGATGGCTTCATCGAACCGGGACCTCCAATGTGCACTGGGGCGGTTTGCAGCCGAGTGTGAAGCGGCTGGGATGAGGATCAGCTCTTCCAAATCCGAGGCCATGGTTCTTGACCGGAAAAAGGTGGCTTGCCCTCTCCGGGTGGGTGGAGAGTCCTTGCCTCAGGTGGAGGAGTTCAAGTATCTCGGGGTCTTGTTCACAAGTGAGGGGAGGATGGAGCGTGAGATTGACAAGCGGATCGGTGCAGCGTCGGCAGTGATGCAGTCGCTGTACCGGACCGTTGTGGTGAAGAGAGAGCTGAGCCGAAAGGCGAAGCTCTCAATTTACCGGTCAATCTACGTCCCTCACCTATGGTCATGAGCTCTGGGTAGTGACCGAAAGGACAAGATCGCGGATATAAGCGGCTGAAATGAGTTTCCTCCGCAGAGTGGCTGGGCGCACCCTTAGAGATAGGGTGAGGAGCTCAGTCACACAGGAGGAGCTCGGAGTAGAGCCGCTGCTTCTCCACGTCGAGAGGAGCCAGCTGAGGTGGCTGGGGCATCTGTTTCGGATGCCTCCTGGACGCCTCCCTCGGGAGGTGTTCCGGGCATGTCCCACCGGGAGGAGGCCCCGGGGAAGACCAGGACGCGCTGGAGGGACTATGTGTCCCGGCTGGCCTGGGAACGCCTTGGGGTCCCCCTGGAGGAGCTGGAGGAAGTGTCCGGGGTAGGGATGTCAACAATTAATCGATTAACGATTAACTGTCGATTAAGACGTTAGTCGAACAAAATGCATTAATTGTAATTAACCGCGTGGTCACGAAACAAGGCAACCGCGCTGCGCTCAACTCACAGCCGGCCCCAGGCACCAACGGCACTGCTCAGCAGCCCCGGGTGTACGCGCGAGGCGAGATCGAACCGCGGCGCCCAGGAATGTGCCGCAACGTGCCGCTGCTGGTCCCGCGTGGCCGGCCCGTGGCCCGGGCCCCGAGCTTCGTGCGGCTGGCCCGCGGCTCGGGCCCCAAGTCCCGCGCGGCTGAGCCACAAACCAGCTGCACGAAACCAGCAGCGGCACACAGCGGTCCAATCCTGGTTCAGTCCCGGTCCAGTCCAGGTCCAGACCTGGTTTAGTTCTGGTCTAGACCTGGTCCAGTCCTCGTGTAGTCCTGGTCTAGTCTCTTAGCCAATCAGGACAGAACACAATGTTACACTATAAAAAAATGTTACACTATTAAAAAAAAAAATTGGGAAAAAAAAAAATCTGCGAACCGCGATAGAGCGAGGGATTACTGTATTTTGTTATTCAGCATCAATACATTTGTCTGCTTTTTACTAAGGAATAATTAATTGAGGAATATACAATATAATAATACTATGATATATTTTTGACTCAGTGTTATGTTACTATAGCTTATATTCTTAAAGACCCTATTGAAACACTAAAATTCAGGTGAAAAACGCCGCTTATCAGTTAATCGTTAATCGATCGATAAGGTCAATCAACTATCAATTAATGAATTAATCGATAATTTGCATCCCTAGTCTGGGGTGAAGGAGGTCTGGGCGTCCCTGCTTAGACTGTTGCCCCCGCAACCCGGCCCCGAATAAGCGGAAGAAAATGGATGGAATGGATGGATGGATTTTAAAGATCCCATGACATGGTACTTCTTGATGCTTTTATATGGCGCCTTAATGGTTCCCGAATACTGTAAATGAATCCTTCTCCAAAATCAAGCCTCAGTGCATGAGATAGCCTCATGAAGACAGTCAGAGTCATAAATATGTCTCTGAAACATTTAATTCTGGGCGTTGTTGCTTGAATACAAATGAGGAGGACAAAGACAGGCCAGTGCAGCGGGTGGGTTGTGGCCAAATATGCCGCTGTTTCCTGGATTAGCGGTGCGCTGTGCGCTGGCCCCTCTTCCGTGTTTTAAGCACGGAGGAAGATATGAGACACGTTGCATTAAAAAAAAACACATTTCCACAGAAAATAAAATTAAACCACTGCTGTTTCAGAGGTTCGGAGGCTCGGATAAAGGACATCCGAACCTGGAAACACTCTCACGTGCCTCCAGGCAAATAAAAAAACGCATCTCGCATTGCGTAGCTCGTTCACGGTCCAAATTCTCTGGCCGTGATTTCCAGAGACGGTGGGTAGACATCCAGACGGGGGGTGGAAACCTTTCCGCGAGTGTGACGTCAGAAAATTCTCTTGTTTAGACTTGTCCGTGTGGGCTGTCTTTTTTTCAAACGTGGAAAAGGATCGCAATTACTCAGTTTACACATTTCGCAACTTTTAGCCATGATGGGGGCCCTAAACAGGGTAGGGGAGCTCACATTAACGTTCAAAAACCTCAGAAAGTGAAAATTTCATGCCATGGGACCTTTAACAATGTACCTTCTAATTCTGACCTGCCCTGAAAGCTAACACCACACCACAATGATAGTCAGTGATGATGTGCAGGGGGAGGGCTTATCCTAATGTCATGCAAATGACATTCTGCCCCTTAGCCCTACAGTGAGCCAACCTTGAAGTTTTTTTCTCTGCTTTTTGAAATCTCATGTACATGCTTTCAAATGGCCACAAATTCTTCAAATGTTATCAGATTTCCATGTGTAAAGCATCGTTGGAAGGCTTAGAATCTACACTTTGAGAATCTGTGAATGACTCATAATGCCTCCGGGATGACTTGTGACTGGTTTTGCTGCTGTTGGTCACATATATGCAATGCTCTTAAAGGTCCCATGGCATGAAATTTTCACTTTCTGAGGTTTTTGAACGTTAATGTCAGCTCCCCTACCCCCTGCAAAAAGTTGTGAAATGTGTAAACTGAGCATTTGCAATCTTTTTCTGCGGTTGAAAAGACAGCCCAAACGGGCGATTCTGAACAAGGGAAGTTTCTGACGTCACACTCAAGGAAAAATGAAAATGAATTTCCACCGCCCATCTGTGTTTCTACCCACACTCTCTGGAACTCACGCCCAAAGAGTTTGGACCGCGAACGAGCTACGCAATGCAAGATGTGTTTTTTTATTTGCCTGGAGGCACGTGAGAGTGTTTCCAGGCTCGGATGTCCTTTATCTGAGCCTCCGAACCTCTGAAACGGCAGTGGTTTAATTTTATTTTCTGTGAAAATGTGTTTTTTTCATTGAAACGCCTCTCCTATCTTCCTTCACGCATAAAACACGGAAGTGGGGCCAGCGCACTGCTAATCCAGGAAAAAGCGGCGTATTTGGCTACACTCCACCCGCTGCACTGGCCTGTCTGTGTCCTGCTCATTTGCATTCAAGCAACAACGCCCATAATAAAGTGTCTGAGAGAGATATTTATGATTCTGACTGTGTTCATGGGGCTATCTCATGCACTGAGTCTTGATTTTGAAGAAGGATTCATTTACAGTATTAGGGAACCATTAAGGCACCATATAAAAGCATCAAGAAGTACCATGACAGTACCATGGATCTTTAAATGGCTGAACTTCACATCTCCAAAACGAGGTGGTGCAGAAGGTCCAGAGATGGCACACTGTTGTCTAAACTGTGGATTGTAGTGATGAGGATTTTGAAATTGTCTTTGAGCATTTCAGACTGCTGCAGTTTAAGGTCATTTGTTCCTACATGAATAACTACCGTTGACACTGTGGGATGATCACGCAGGGTGGTAGGGGCGGAGTCTATGATGTCCTTCACGAGAGCACCTGCGTGACAGGAGGTGTGGCCTTTGTTTACTTTCACGTGCTGGACCATGGAAGAGCCGAAAATTAACACGGACAGGTCTGGCTAAGACGCCAGGGCCAAGGCGGCATGGCCAGGAGCGGGACCATCTCTTCGTGCACATCGAGCTCTCAGGGTCGACATGTGCGAGGAGGGAACAGAGGCCCCTCTCCACTTATGCGAGGCGCTCGGGACACATGGAGAGGGGGCAGCGGGTCCTCCTCCGTGACACCGAGCGGACGAACCCACCATGTGCGAGGCGGAACCTTCGGGCGGCGTTGGGGCCACGGTTGGGGAAGACCTGGACAGCAGCAGAAACACTCTCATGCAGGTTACCCAAGGCTTGTGGTGATGCGTTAATGGCCATGCCCTTGGTTCTGGGGCGATCTGATTGTGGAGCTGGGGTGAAATGCAACCGGCCCTTGTATTTTGGGGTAGCGGGGGAAAATCCTCATGGCCCAGGACACTGAATTTATTTGACAGAGCTACATCTATGGTGGAAGAGGAGCAGGACGACCGGTTTACTCGCTTATCTCGTTCGCAGCCATTACGGGCCACAACAATCCAGGGATCTGCCCGGACTGGGGCAGAGCTGATTTGGGCTTTAGGTCTATCCCCTCGCTGAAGCCAATAGTGTTCACCTGTACCTTGAACGTCGGGGTCGAACGGTGAGGGCTGGTGCTCAGAGGCGTCCCCAGAGCAGTGAACAGTGTCAGCCAGCTGGGCGCTGTTGGCGGTGGCCCGAGTCTTGCCCAGGACGATATCCAGGTCGCTCTCCACTCGGCTTTCAAACATGGATATGCATTGTTCCAGAACAGCCACCCTCTGACTGAGGGCGATGCAGCTGTCACAGCTGGATGTAGAGCTGAGTGGGTGCATGGCTCACCTGTAGCCACATAGCCTGTGGCCTACTGGTGCGCTTTTGTTGGTTCGCTCAAATTTATCCTTCGCACTTCTAGAGGCTAAAAGACAGGCCCAGGTAATTACCAAAGTCAAAAGCTGCCTCGATGTTTATTATCACCCTCTAAAAGATGTCTTAATTATCTGTTAAAATTATTTGTTTGGCAGTCGATCTAACTAGAAAAACCGATGCCGATCCATGCGCAGACCTCTTGAAATACTATATAAACAAGCTCTTAAAATTATAGACGAAAAAACAAAGGCCCATCATTGCTGCATTATTCGGAAGAAACACAACAGGGTGGGATAACCTGAAAAAAATTGCACATTCTATTCTTGTGTACAAAATTTTACATGACCTGGCCACTGTCCCAAGAATTTGTTTAAAAAATAAAAATCAAAACAGATCAACAATGTAAATGTGATGCAATGTATGAGCAAGCTCCGGAGGTGATTGTATAACACCATCAAGGAAAAGTGGCTTTGGACAGGCTGTGTTCTCTTTCTGCGCCTCTCAAACCTGGAACACCATCCCAGTGACTGTACGTGAGCTGTCTACACTCAGCTTCTTCTCTGATCAACTTGAGTCGTGGCTACTGGACAATCAGATCTGTCCACAAAACTGAACTTGAACATCTTTTGCACATGAGCCGGGGACTGCCGTTATATTTGTATATATAGATCTGTAAATAGATGTTAATGCAGTGCTTGTGTAAGTAGTGTACATGTCTAAGTACATGTAAGTAAGTACATGTCTGACCTGTACATTTTAATACTAATGTCGTATGAGTGTGTTTTATAGTGTATGAGTGAGAGGTGCTTGTGGGAGTGGGTATTGGAGGCTTTTGTCATGTTTTATGAATTGTGCATGTTTTGTGGCTGGGCTTGGTCCAGCAGAGGACTAAGGATGGAAATTAGCTTTGGCTACGATCCTGTATATTTACAAGTACATGTTTGTCTCTTACATTATCTTGTCTTTTAATATGCATTGTCCCTTTAATAAAGAAATACGAAATATGAATGACATTTTTAAGAAAGCCCTGGCTTTAAATGCAGAAAAATGTTTTTAATAGGGCTGTCAGTTTAATGTGTTAATTTGCAGTGTAACTAATTAATCGAATAAACGTGTTATAAAAATTAACGCAATTAATTGAGTGGCAATTCAATGCGTGCATATTTTAAATTTGGCGTGTGTCGAGCAAACCACTGCCAGGGCCTTTGAACAAGTTTATTTATAAAAAGAACGAAGACAACAAAAATGATGTGATTCCCGATCACTGAAGCTGCTCCAGCCTGACGGATCATTTGAACAATAAACACGTCCGGGCAAGTTCCATTGTTACCTGTGATAGAGCGAGTGTGAGCGCACTTCAACAAACCAACAAACCAGCAAACCACGCTTGCAGAATTTGGAAAAGGAATGAGCAAAGCGACCACAGAAAAACTAACAAACTTGATCACAAAGTTGGTTGCCTCTCTCTCGCTCATGAGATTAAAATGCAATTAATTATATTAATTACAAATCCTGTAATTAATTAGATTACTTTTTGGCATGTATAAAATGATAAAATATACACTTAAATATACCAGAAAATCTAGACATTTTGTATGCCATTATATTTTCATTTTTTGAGCATTTTGAAACTGCAAAACGTTACTGACCCATTTACAACTTCATGGACAGAAAAGACACCCATCACCCTTAAAGTAGATTACAGACAAGTTCACAGTGTGTTCCTGACACAAGACTGCACGTGTATTTGCAGTCTGTGTAAGTGTGTATTCTCTTATCTCCTGCAGCTGTCCAGCTCCCCTCTCTGAGTCCTGGTATGATTCCACAGATTAAAGAAGAACACGACATCAAACAGGAGGAAGATCAGCTGCAAGTGTGAGTCTCAGACACTTTCAGACTTCAATTCTTTATTTTGTTATTCATACCTATTCATTTCTATTACAAATATTCAGATTGGATTTGAAATATACAAATGTCTCTTATATTTTTCAGGTCTGTCCCAGAGTTTAGTGCTGTGAGAGTGAAGACAGAAGAGTCCTCACCGCTTCAACAAAGACAAACTGAGCAGAGAGACGACACACAGGGAGAGGACATCAGAGCAGAGACACATTTCCACTCAGAGACTGAGGGAGACACAGAGCACTCTTCTGACACTGACAGTGATGAAGACTGGAGAGCTCCACTCAGCTGTTCACCTGCACACAGGGACACAGGGGCTGATGGAGACCACCACAACCAAGTCCAGATCAGAGCCAGAAGCTCCACTGCACAAAACTCACGTCTGTTCCCCAAATACACGTCTGCACCAGAGACCAGAGCCACTGTGGACAATGGAGACATGTCAGGAACTGGCCAAGGAGCTGAGAGCAGGAAACACAAGTGCTCTGTTTGTAAAGAGAGATTTGTGTCTAAATATAAACTACAAATACACAGGAGAGTTCACACAGGAGAGGAACCATTCAGCTGTTCAGTCTGTAAGAAAGTGTTTGGTGTAAACACTGAACTCAATAGACATATTATGAGGACACACAGGGAGAAACCATTTAGCTGTTTAGTCTGTAAGAAAATGTTTGCTGATTGTTTTCTTCTGAAAAGACATACAATGACACACACAGGGGAGAAACCATTCAGCTGTTTAGTCTGCAAGAAAGTGTTTACTGATAGTTCTGGTCTCAAATCACATATGAGGACACACACAGGGGAGAACCCATTCAGCTGTTCTGTTTGTAAGAAAACATTTTCCCAAATGTGCAATCTTAAAAGACATATGAGGACACACACGGGGGAGAAACCATTCAGCTGTTTACTCTGCAAAAAAGCATTTCCTATAAGCTCTGATCTCAAAAGACATATGATGACACACACAGGGGAGAAACCATTCAGCTGTTCATTTTGTAAGAAAACATATTGCCGAAAGGATATTCTCAAATTACATATGAGGACACACACATAGAGTGTTTATATATGTCACTGTACATCATTCTGTGTATTTCTCTGTGCATTCAGTGTTTTTTTCTGCTATTTTGTTGTAAAACTGTAAAACTTTATTGATATTTTAAATGTTTGACTTTGTTGAAAATTTTGTGATATTTTATTCTTTTATGATTTGTGAAGCGTCTTTGAGTGTCTTGAAAAGCGCTATATAAATAAAATGTATTATTATTGTTGGGGATGTTTTCTGATCCATCGGAGAATTGCAATGCCGGCAGCGGATAAAGAGCCCCCGAGCTGTCTGCTGTCATTTTACACCACAGTAGAGCCATTGAAGACCAGGTCTACATCAGAAGGTGACACAGATTGAGGACTGTACCATCTCCAATCTGTGGATAAGAGATAAGATAAGATAAAACTTTATTGATCTCACACAGGAGAAATTTACTATCCACAGTAGCTCCAGGACAGTTTGAACAAGAAAGAAAGTGCATGCAGGCAAGAATGGGATAAAGTAAGTAATAATAAAAATAGTAATAATAAGTAATAATAATGAAAATAGTAATAATAATACTAACAATAATAATAATACTGTTCTAGCTGCCGAGGAGAGCAGATGGTATTTTCTTCTTCCTCCTTATCTTGCTCTGTCTGATGTCTAATTTCTCTCGTCTCGTCATTTTTCGTACTTTTTCTCCTGTTGGAACAGATTTTCGAAATCCTAAATCATGAATTGGAGCTGGTCCCACAACGCTATTGTCATATTTTTTCACGGAGGAGCGCTGGTCTGGAGAGCCGGACAGTCCCAAGGGAACTCGCTGCTAGATACACGATGCGTCGTGTGCCTGGCACCGCTGTTACTGGAGGACACGAAACGATTACTATTGGAATTTTGATGGCAGGACATCTGGATTGGCCTGGAGGATGTTTTTCTGACCATCACTAATTGGAGCCGAGCGGATAAAAGAGCCCGAGCCGCCGGAGGTCATTTTACACGATAGTGGGGCTGTGGCGGACTAGGGAGGACGAGATCCGAAGGGAAACACAGATTGAACTGAAACACCTAATTGGTGGAAATCTGTCTGGCACTGGATAACATCTCGGATAATGCATGTAGAACTGTGTGGAACAGCGGATCAGTCTGCGTTCATTCATCATACGTGCCAGAGGGAGGATTGTGAGTTGCGTAGACCTGCTTGGTGCCATGAAGTTGGGGTGACTGGCAGAAACCAGGGTTCTGGCAAATGGTCTGTTCGCCTGGGTTCTAAAAATGTATTGATTATGCTAAATTTTCTCCTGAAATTGTGATGCAACTGGACTTTGCTTTGTTTTGACTCTGCTTCTGCACAAACACGTCCAAGGTCACAGCTGGGGCCTTATCTTACACAGCACTCTACAAAACAAAAACAAGACATTCCATTCGGCTCACACTGACATTTTTATGTAAAACACTCTGCCCTGTCTATTTAGTAAGTCTGCCTCTGCGTCAGTTTCCAATCAATTATTGATTTCCAATCTGCCCCCCCCCCCCCCCACCCTTCCTTCTGTTGCCAAAGAAAAAGATCACCGTATGTTTACCTCTCCAATTGGTTTTTCTGTCATTACATGTTGTAAAATTGTCTGCATCTTTTTTTTCCTACTCTGTTGTAACCAAGTTGGCGCCGCGAATGGCAGCCCTGGTGCTCGGAGTGTCTGTCCGCTCCAGGTATCGAAGCAAGTTCCTAATGTTGTGAACCTGTTCACTCATATGGCAATAAAAACCTTCCTGATTCCTGATTCCTGATCAACAAGGAGAGCATGGAAAAGAGGATATTGCACGTCTGGCCTATATACTAGAGTCATACAGTGATGGCGGTGGGGATGAAGGATCTGCGGTAGCGCTCCTTGCACTGGGGGAGCCTCAGTCGACTACTGAAGGAGCTGCTCAGCTCCTCTATAGTCCGGTGCAGGGGGTGAGAGGTGTCGAACATGATGGACATGAATTTGGCCAGCACCCTCCTCTCACCCATCTCCTCTACAGAGTCCAGAGGACAGCCCAGGACAGAGCTGGCCCTCCTGACCAGCTTATTAAGTCTCTTCCTGTCCCGCTCTGTGCTGCTCAGGGCCCAGCAGACGACACCAGAGGAGAGCAGAGGCCACCACAGAGTCATAAAAAGTCTTGAGCAGAGGCTTGCACACTCCAAAGGACCTCAGCCTCCTCAGGAGGTGGAGGCGACTTTGGCCCTTCTTGTACAGGGCGTCAGTGTTGTGGGACCAGTCCAGTTTATTGTTGAGGTGAACACCCAGGTACTTGAAACTGTCCACAGTCTCTATGTCCTGCCCCTGGATGTTCACCGGTGAGTGAGGTAGTGGTCTCCTCCTGAACTCGATCACCAGCTCCTTTGTCTTACTGGTGTTAGGCTCAGGTGGTTGCGCCCACCAGTCACTGATGACCGAGCGGTACTCCAGCTCGTTCCCCTCAGACACACAGCCCACAATGGCCGAGTCATCAGAGAACTTCTGGAGATGGCAGCTGTCTGTGTTGTATGTGAAGTCCGAGGTGTAGATGGTGAAGAGGAAGGGTGAGAGGACAGTTCCCTGGGGGGCCCCAGTGCTGCAGACTACCACCTCTGACTCACAGCCGCGCAGTCGCACGTACTGTTGACGGTCAGTGAGATCGTCGATGGTCCAGGCAGCGAGATGTCCATCCACTCCCGCATCCTCCAGCTTCCCCCGCAGCAGCGCCTAGGTGGGACGAAAAAATTTCGTAAGGTGAGGTACTAGGTACTATATATATAATGCCTGCAGGACCCCCTGTGCCTCAGCTCTGGCACGGACGAACTTCTTTAAAGTCCGACTGATAGTGTGTGTCCCTTATGTGCGTATCCTTGTGTGTGTATTTTTTCATATCGTTTGACAGTAGTTTGAGCAGCTTTTGAGTTTTTGTGTTGAAGTTTTTCTATATGATAAACTCGGCTCGTGGTTGTGGTCTGAAGAGTAATTAAATCTATCTACATGCTGATGGAATGAGAAATACTGACAAACGATTTGCAATATATTTTAAACAATGTATCAGGCCTGCCCCAGAGTTCAGTGCTGTCTATGTGAAGAAAGAACAAACTGGACCAGTTGGGCAGATTAAATGTTTCTTATAAAACACAGGGAAAGAAGAAGTGACTTTATTGATCTCACACTGGAGAAATTCTTCTCTGCATTTAACCCATCCTGTTATTAGGGGCAGTGGGCAGCACATTACTGCGCCCAGGGACCATCTCCATGATCTTCTTGCTTCAGTTTGGTCAGGACCTAAGCTGGAGGATTTTACCTGGAGCATTTTGGGTTGATGGGGGAAACCGGAGTGCCCGGAGGAAACTCACCCAGACACAATTGGTTTACAATTCACAATCATGCAGTAAAATAACATGTTCCAAAATAATCATAATAATAATCATAATCATAATAATCATAATTCATTGCATTTATATAGTGCCTTTCATGACACCCAAAGTGCTTTAGAGTTCATTGTTCATTCACTCCACACTTGGTGGTGGTAAGCTACTATTGTAGCCACAGCTGTCCTGAGGCAGACTGTTTCCAGATCATGTACAGTAAATATTTCCATATGTTATTTTGGTTCACATTAGCATCGTTTACGTATTTCCAATATTACTATTAATTCCATATTTTAAAGTTTTTAAGCAAAACACATTTTATCAGTTTTCACATCTGGACCTGCACTGCTTTTAACACACCATTTTTAATACCTTACGGCCACCTTAACGGCTCATGCATTGCACCGTAGTAACCATGTACTACTGACTGGCTTTTAGCTTTAGCTTGAGACCTTTTTATCTTTCATTTATGACTTAACCTTTACACTTTCACACTTATAAACAATGTCGGAACACTTTAAAACATTCTCAGTTACAAAAACAGGAACTCAAAATAAATGCGCATTAAACTCAAAATGCGCTGTGGCCTTGCCTTGACCGGTCTTTTTACGTGGCTCAAACTTCAGAAAAATACAGTATTTACCAACTGATTTTTATTCTCACAATTAGCTGTGGTTGTTATTAATAGTTTATGACCAATATAATGTAGGTTTTACTTCATTACTAACCTGTAAAACATGGAAAGAATTAGACAGGCACCGTGAAGTTTCTCTTTGCTTCTCCCATATTGTGACCTCACAATAGCGTCTCACAGAGTCACCACCACTTACTGGCGTGAGGGTGTAATTACACCTTGAATGAGATGATTACTCAAATTAGTTTTTCCCATTACATACAAAAATAAAACATAATGTGAATACACATTACTGTGTGTCACACCATGTCTGAGGAGAGAGGGTGTGTTTTACTGGGATCATTTAGAGACAGTTGTAGAAAAGGCTCCCCCTGTGGCTGCGAGGAGCCACAGACTTTGACACTAACTCTCTCCTCACTTGCCATGCACCTCACTTCACCTGAACTCTTGTCCAATCTTTATCCTGCAGCAAGTTGTCAATCTGTCGGAGAGATCGTTATGAGCAGCAGTGTTTAGTAGGGCAGACTATTAATACCTTCTTTTTATATCTGCTGTCCTTACCTTGTGTGGGGATATCCGCCATATCTCATATCAATATATCAATCATATCAATGTTCGGACAGAGGTCATATTGGCTGTTGGTGAAAACGTCTCTTTTTGTCAATCCTTTCCACCTGGCTGTACCCTTTTGCCACGTATCTGGCTTTGTATGTCTCAGATCCATCTGGGCTCTCTTTCACTGCATATACCCAGCGACCTCCCACTGCTTGTTTACCCCTTAGCAGGGGAGTCAAAGTGAAAGTGTCATTCTCAGTCAAGGATTGCATTTCTTCTTTCATTGCTGATTTCATTGCCTCACTAAATGTTTTAGGTACACCTTAAGTCACTCTATAGAAATAATCTACATTTTCAGATTCATCATTAAACTCTGCTTTACACTGGTAGTCTTTTAAGTATTGTGAGATCTATTCTTTTATTCTTGAAGTGTTCTTCATATCTAGTCTAGTGTTACTGTGGGAACCGTCACCTCACCACCATTCACCATTTGTTGTATACATCAAGTGTGGCTATAGGTTATAAAAGGCTGTAAACTAACTTGGGGTGTGACCCTTTCCTGTGGGTTGTATACACAGGGTGCTGTAAACAGCTAATGCTACATTTACTGTGGGGTTGTGTTGCGACAGTTGTTTACTTCTGTTATTTCAAGGTATGAGAAACTTACAAGGTCCCTCCATAGGGGGTGTCATGGGAATTCCTCTGTTTTGATTGGCTGACCTCACTATTGGACACTCTGCATAGTTAAACTATTCTCTGATAGGGTAGCTGTTTCTGATGTCATAAATATTCAACAGTGTACTGTATTTAAAGACAGCCCCTTGTGGTGTGTGTGTGTGTGTGTGATCTGCCCCCACTGGGGAGGTCCCTCTTCACGTCTCTCTGCTAAGCTGATAACATGAATGCTGAAGATGTCTGATGTCACCATTTCGTTTGTATTCTGCTATTTTTACATTAAAATGCTGAATAACCTCAATTTCGAATAATGCCTTCCTTCAGACCGCCTTCTGACCCATTTTTTGAAACTGACAGTATTCTGGAGCCTTCCTCTCTCTTACAGGATATCTCTTTTCTAATTGCTGTTTCGGCGTACTATCTACCTGGGTTGGGCCTGCCTCACTAGTCTCCTCCACATTAGGCTCTACACTCTCATCTTGGGACCGTCCCTGACCCTGGCTAGCTACCTTTGGTGTTCAATCTCCATAGCTCTCAGTGTCATCCTCCATGTCACAAGTTGTCTGAGTCTGGCTATCTGCACTGCCTTTGGTGATTGCTTTCACTAGCCTATGTTTTAGGACTTTTCCTGTCTCAGGATAGTAGATGTTAAATGCCGGGCTATACTTATCATAGCCGACAAAGATCCCTTTGTCACACCTAGCATCCAGCTTCTTTTTGTCTTGCTTGCACGTGTGGTGGCAGGCCCCTTTAACCGCTGGTGTGGCCTATTGTGATCCACCTGAGCCTTTAAAAGGTGGGTACCTCCTCTGGGCGACCTCTTTCCTCGCCTCTGATGTCACCCGCTGCCTGGGAGCTGGCAGCAGCACGAGCCTTGCCAAACAAATTCCGTTACTTCTCGTCAATGTAGGACTAAAACCGCGACTAATCCTGAGCGCTTTTTGTCTCCACGTCATTTGTGCGCAGCACGTGCGTTACAGCTTGGCTTGGTCAACTGTGGAACAACTTGAAGGCTCATGCTGCACATATTTATGTCAGAAAGCTCAGATAAGCCGTATCAGTGTGCAGTATTGTCCCTTGTGTTGCGACTTTTCTAATCTGGCATTGGTTCACAGTGCACAGTGTCAGGCGAGGACTTTTACGCACAAGTCACTTGGGAACAGCAGACTCGTGCTGTGCCCTGCTTGCATGAAACTCTGGTAAGAATTTGGCCATCAATCTTTCAATGAATTCAATTACTCTCTGTTAATCTGTGGGTTTATTGTAGAGTGGCATTTGATTCCTGGCTTGTCATTGTGCGTGATCCGCTGAAGCGCATTTGGTATGTATCTGCTTTTCTTTACTGCGCACGGAGGTGTACAGCGTTACAGGATACTATATCTAAAAATGCATTGTATTTTAGGTGGACTTCCCAGCGGGCCTTTCCTTTCCTTTCCTTTTCTTCCTTTCAACCATAAGTCCCTAATCGTTTCGCTGCGCTTTCCCTGGCATTCGGCAAATTCAGCTCTCCCTCCTACGGGCTAAAGACAGTTTCCCCCTTTCTGAGCAAAATTAACTAAGTCCTAGGGACCAGTATAGACGGTGGACTCGAGTTGGGTCCCGTTGGAGTGTGCGCACTGCCGCAGACCCACAGCGTCGGGCCTGCGTGCGGACCAGTGCGCCCGTGCGACATCCTGGTAGGACCACTGGAAAAAACTGACTTGCACCTTGAAGCTTTGGGTTGGGCCAGGTCCTGTGTATTATTAAGTGTGAATGTGAGTGTGATAGTACTGGTTTTTAGGAGAATGGGAGACACATTTTAATAATGTAATTGAGTATTTTAATGACTTAAATAAATAGATGTATCTTTTTCATATTTATGTCTCATAGTCCACTCAATCAAGAACTTGCGTTGCCTTTGGTAAAGTGTCCCTGGCACTATAATCCAGGGTGGCGTTGTTGGAACAGTCTTAGATATTTGAGTTAACCCATTAGTGGGGGCTGGTGGGTCTATTTAGTCTGCCAAAAAGTATTAACTGTAATGCGGCCACTACACACGCGTAGCATTCAGAGCCAAATATCTTCAGGTTAGAAAGGTTGGGTGTTTTTCCTGTGAAAACATGGTAAGGTGTCTGCTCTAGACGCTTACTGTAACACCTGTTATGAATCTGAGCTGCATATGTCCATAAATGTTTTGGGAGGTTAGTCTCCAACAGCATGCATCGTGCCATCTCAAATAAGGTCCTCCATCCTCTTTCAGCAGTTCCGTTCTGATGAGGTGAGTAGGGTGCACTTGTCTCGTGCCTTATCCCTTTACTCCTAAGTAAAGATTGGAACTCTTGCCCGGTAAACTCTGTACCGTTGTCAGACCTTATGCACTTAATCTTTCCATAAGGTGCAACATCTGCTATACATTTTTCTGTAGCTTGTGTTGCATAGCTCTTTGCCTTCAGAAAATATGGAAAAACCATCCCACTGTAATCATCAGTAAATGCAATTGCATACTTGTACCCATCTTTATCTGCTGGTTCTATGGGGCCACATAAGTCTGTGTGCACTAGCTCAAGTATGGATGTTGCTTTTGCATCTGCCTGTCTATTTCTGTTTTGTGTGAATTTTCCCTTTATACAAGTTTGGCAGTTCTGGTTTGACTGATAATTTTTCCTCTTAATGGTCATCCCTTCAACTACTTTCTCCAGCTTTGCTATGTCATCAAAATTACAATGACCTAGTATTTTGTGCCACGTTTGCATGTCATGACAAGATTCATCAAGATTGTCATTCTCAACAGTGCTAAGGTAATATAGCCTAACATACACATCCATTTTGAATTTTGTACCATCCTTGTTGACCAACCAGTCATCGCCGTCCTTGAAGCAGATTTCTGTTGGCTGTCGCTGCCTTGACAGAAAAGATGTTCTGCAGAAACGATGGGATGTAAAGTGCCTGCTTGAGTCTCATTCTCACTCGTCGTCCTTCTCTGTCCAGCAAGCAGACCTCGGCGTCTCCCCTCATTTTCGCCATCCCGCTAACCTTGATTCAATCGGCCAGCTCGATCATGTGATCCTCGGGTCTGAAGCTCTTGTCCACTGTTTTGAACTTGGTGGCATCGTTGATCATGTGTGATGTGGCTCCGCAGTCGACCATTAGACCCTTCTTGTTTCCTCCTTGCATAAGACAGTCTTTCATTTTAAAGAAAAATGTCGTCTCTGAATCCGTCTGATCGTCAGCTTTCTTAATTTGGTCACGACCGTGGCCGCGATTGCGCCCCTTTCCTCGCTGTGGTGTGGCCCATGCTCGATCCTCTCTCCTCTGTTGTGTTTCATTGGGACATGCTCTCACCATGTGTCCTCGTTTACCGCATGCGTAGCACTCCACAGCAGCCAAGTCCACTTTCTTTCCTTGTCCTCCTCCTCACATTTTTGTTGCCCTGCTTGTTCTCATCATGTTGTCTTCAGTCACGTCACCTCTCCCATACTTCTCTGTGCTCTCATAACTGCGTAGTTTTGCCTTAAACTCGCCAAACGTTACGACATCATTTGTCTGCGTGATGTGCACGACGAACGGCTTGTATGACTTGGGTAGCCCCTTTACTACCATTGCTATCTGAAGTCCATCACTAATTTGTTCGTCTGCTCTTCTCAATGACGTGAAAATACCGTATTTTCACGACCATAAGGCGCACCTAAAAGTCTTAAATTTTCTTCAAAATGCACGCCGCGCCCTATGGTGCGGTGCGCCTATTGTGTTGTTGTGAGACGCGGGCGTAATAGAAGACAAGGGGCGTGGCGTGAACGTGCGGACGTGAGCGAAGACAGACCCCGAATAGTACAAATGGGCAGGTATGCGCGGTATGCGGAACATTGTTTTGACAACCCTGAGAATGGCACCTGTTAAGAGACACGCCTATGAAGCACAGTTTAAACTGCAAGCAATCAGCTACGCGGAGAAACACGGGAATAGAGCAGCAGCGAGAGAATTCAGCATTAGTCTTATCAACAAAGTCTTATCTTATCTTATCTTAATGAGTCCATGGTTCGCAAGTGGAGGAAGTTGGAAAACGAACTCCGACAAGTAAAGAAGACGCAGCTGAGTTTCCGCGGGCACAAAGCCAGGTGGCCTGAGCTGGAAGACCGCCTGGATCAATTTGTTAACGAGCAGAGGACAGCTGGGAGAAGCGTCTCTACCGTCACCATTCGTCTGAGAGCAGTAACGCTTGCACAAGAAATGAACATTGAACATTTTCAAGGAGCTCCGTCTTGGTGTTTTCGTTTTATGAAACGCCGCAATCTTTCCATCCGGGCAAGGACTACGGTGGCGCAGCAACTTCCATTAGATTACAAAGAAAAGCTGTCCATCTTCCGCTCTTACTGTAGTAAGAAGATTGCCGACAAACACATCCAGCCCAGTCACATAACCAACATGGACGAAGTGCCGCTCACTTTTGACATCCCGGTGAGTCACACTGTTGAGAAGAAGGGGACTAGCACGGTAGCGATACGCACAACGGGACACGAAAAATCAGCTTTTACTGTTGTGCTTGGCTGCCATGCTAATGGACAGAAACTGCCACCTATGGTAATTTTTAAGAGGAAGACTCTGCCTAAAGAGAAATTTCCAGCTGGAGTAATCGTTAAGGCTAACGAAAAGGGCTGGATGGATGAGGACAAAATGAAAGAGTGGCTGAATGAGGTGTATGTGAAGAGACCAGGCGTGTTTTTTCACGCGTCACCGTCCCTGTTGATCTGTGACTCCATGCGCGCTCATCTCACGGACGGTGTCAAAAAACAGGTGAAGCAAATGAACTCTGAGCTCGCTGTCATTCCGGGAGGCTTGACAAAGGAACTCCAACCGCTGGACATTGGCGTGAACAGGGCGTTCAAAGTAAGGCTGCGAACGGCGTGGGAGCGATGGATGACAGATGGCGAACACACATTTACGAAGACTGGGAGGCAACGCCGAGCGAGTTACGCCACAATCTGTGAATGGATTGTAAATGCTTGGGCTAATGTGTCTACTTGTACTGTTGTTCGGGCTTTTGCAAAAGCCGGCATCTTTCACGAGGAGACGGATGGCAACGAGACAGACTCTGACTGTGACGAGAGAGAACCTGGCGTGTTTGACTGTACTCTAGCCCAGTTGTTCTTATCAGATACAGAAGATGAGGACTTTGATGGATTTGATGATTGATTTGATTTGATAGAATGATTGTAAAAATAATGTGAGCACTATGCTAAATACGGTACTTATTACGCACTCAAATAAAGCACAACCGAACTCATATTTGCTCCCGCTGCTTTTTTTAATAAAACACAATTCAAATCACACTATTTTCTTAGGCGTATTAATAACACACATATGATTTTGTTCGTGTTGAAAGTTTATGTAATTAAATCCACCAACTAAACACATTCTGAACTTCAACACAGCGCATCAGCGCATAAGAAGAGCACGAGCCGTCAGCGCACGCAATGAGGAAGTGCACGTGCGCTCTGAACCAGGACTTTACCGGTACGTTTTATCGTGCCCGCGCCCGCGCCCTATAGCCCGGTGCGCCTTTTGTATGTGTTAAATACCAAAAAGACACCCGTAACTGAAGCTGCGCCCTATAACACGGTGCGCCCTATGGTCGTGAAAATACGGTAGTCTCTGCTTGAATGATGTATTTGGTAATCGTTTCAGTGCTAGCTTTATAAAGCGAGGACAGTTCACAGCAGAGGTGTGGACTCGAGTTATGTGACTTCGACTCGAGTCAGACTCGAGTCACGAATTTGATAACTTTAGACTCGACTCGACAAAATGTACAAACACTTGCAACTCGACTTGGACTTCAATATCAATAACTCGTGACTTCACTTGGACTTAGGCCTTTTGACTTGTGATGACTTGCTACGTCCAATAAAAAAAAAAACTCAAAGTATGTTGATAAGGACCGCACTCATTGTACTTGTGAATCTGCGAAAATGTATGCAAAGAGCATGTGCGCGCGGCTTGCACAACATCCAATCACAGTAGATCTACGTTGCTTTTATTCGACTGCATCCAAGGCAAATTGCACAACAAATGATGCGGAAACAAGCATCCACGCGCCAGTTTGCAAAATGATGCTGGAAGTGATTTCGTTTGGTTATAAAAACTACGAAGTTGTCAACAAAAAACGAACGGCAATATGAAGAACATGCGGGTCAAAGATTACAGATGGAGCTTCCACAACATCCAATTTTGTTCGGCACCTGAAGCTTTTCTAATGTTATTTGATGTGGTGTAAAAAGGTAAAATGAATACAGATCTTGCAGACATTATATGATTTGTAGAAATTTTATTTCTTTGTAAAGGGGACTCGAAATGACTCGAAACTAAAATGCTAGGACTTTGGACTCGACTTGAGACTTGTGAGCTTTGACTTCGGACTTGACTCGGCACTTGGATACTCTTGACTCGGGACTTCACTCGGACTTGAGTGCAAAAGACTTAGTTGGGACTTGCCCAGCAATGACTTTGTCCCACCTCTGGTTCACAGTAAAGGCTCACGACTCGGGGTTTGTCTTTTCCAGCGTAGTGCTTACGAAGAATCTCCAGTGCTTTTCTTCCATCTCGTTCCGCGTCTCTCATTACCAACAACAAACTCTTTTTGTCCAGACATTGCACAAGTTCTGCATATGCTTTGCCATTCCTTGCCTCTTCTTCAGCGAGAGCTCCTTTGTCTTCCTCGTCTATATTTGGATCAACCGTGATGACTTCTCTGAGACCACGCAACTCCATGTGCGCGAGGAACCTCGTTTCCCAAAGTTCATAATTTTTCTCATTGCCGCCGAACAAAAGTCTACTCCACCTGTGGCCTGAGTGACTGGGCCCATAACCTGTGGGGATATCCGCCATATCTCCGCAGCAGTCTTGCGTGATTTCAGTTACCACAGTGGTTATCGACTAGCATGACTAAGAAAAAGTCGGCACACCATCTTCTCTCTTTGACCGTGAAACTTAGAACAGCCATTTATTGAACAGATGACCATAAAACTGAAGTGCGTGCTGGCACTTACGTAGACCGTGATGTCATTACATATAGTACAGCTAGTTAACATGGCTTTGCTCTACACATTATAAATCCGCTTAACACCTTGCCATGTTCATTGAATTGCCATATTCTGGTAATATAGATTCATGTTCAAGCACTAGTTTGTCACTTTGTCACTCAGTTACGCACTGCGTGCAACTTAATTGGTTGTAGGCTCGAAACACGCCTTGTCACGCGGTTGCTAATCAAGCTTTGATCGGTCTTTGTAATTAACAGTAATTGTAACAGAGGGAGCCATGTTGTTGTTCATTTTTGCGACCACCAGATGGAGCTCTTTTATTAATGACATTTGTTTTCTGCCCTTTCTGGTAAGCGCTGACACGGCCAAATATGGAGCTTTTTAGTTATTTGTGTCAGTTTTGCCATGTGTGATAGGGTTTTTTCAGTTGTTGTATATTATTTGTATAATTTCTTATAATCATATTGTGTACATTTTCACTTATTCATTATTGTTCATGTTTTCTTGTTCCAGAACCACACACACATTCAGACAGCATCCAATAAATATTCTCCAACCAAGTGAAGCATCCCAGTGATTCTTACCGATCACCTGCTGTGGGTTCCACCTTAACAATCCAACAAGTATATTCAGTTAGGAAGCACATCCTTCCTCACAACAGTATTGGCCTTATTACAAGTTGAGACCGATTTGGGTCTCACTTGAAGTTACTGCATTTGTTGTGTCCTTAAGCAAGACACTTCATCCACTTAGTGAATGTGGTGTGTGATTTGGCAGCCTCGCTTCAGTCAGTTTGCCCCAGGGCGCCTGTGGCTACAGCAGCCTTCACCACCGTGTATGGTGTGAATGAATATACAAATATAATATAAAATTACTATGAATGAATTATGAATAAACTACAGCATGGAACTTTCTGGAAGTGGCACGTCACTTGCATGATTCCATGGAAACAGGGATTTAAATGCCTGGAACATTTGACCATGAAAACAAGCTCCCTCACACTATATATAATGTTTTATATATATTTATAAATATGACATAAGTGTGACGGATCGCCTGCAGTTGCCCCGTCATTCCCCGACCAGTGCATCTTTCTCTGGCCTGAGAGCACGCCTTCGCTGGCAGGCGTGCTGGTTTTCCCTCCAGTACAAACTGTTTCCCCGCAGGACCGCTCACATGTCCCGCAGTCCTGTACCCTTACAAACTGTTTTCTCACTGCCTGGACTCTGCCCCCTGTAGGGCACTGAAGCCAGCACTGCAGCAACAAGACACATCATTTCATTTGTGTATTTCACTGGAAAAACGAGTAGGCATTGCACTGTACAGACTGGCACCAACTGTTGAGTACAGGACTGTAGCAAACCTGTTTGTCGTGGGCTTCTCCACCGTCTGTACGAGTGTACACGAATTCTGCCAGGCCATCATATCACTCCTCAGGCCAAAACTCGTTCAACCACCCAACCAAGCAAAGCTGGTTGAAATGGCATTCTTTTGAAACAAGAGGGTCACACTTCCCTATACTGTAACCACCACAGTACAAGTCTGTCTTCTGGAACAGAAAGGGCTGGCACTCCATCATTTTGCAAGCTGATGGTAAAGGGATGTTCTGGGACCTGAACATTGGACAACCTGGACGGGACTATGATGCGAGTGTGCTGACAAAGTCAAACCTCTGGACTTGGGCCTGCACTTCTGAATCCGTTTCTGGCAGAGTCAGAAACATCTGTGGAACTGATGTGGGCTACTTCATCCTTGGCGACTCAGCCTACCTTCTGCAGAGTTGGTTGTTGAAACCCTACCTCGATACTGGTCAGCTTACACAAAGTCAAGAACTGTACAATGTCAGGACAAGTCATGCCCGTTGTGTTGTTGAACATGCTTTTGGTAGGTTAAAAATGGAGGTGGCAGTGTTTGAGTAAAAGAAATGACTGTAGCGTAAGTGTTGTTGCGGACATGGTAGAGGCATGCTGCACACTGCACAACCTTTGTGAATTAAACATGGACACATTTCTGCCCGAGTTGGAATTTCCTGAAAGTGTTGTACAACCTCAACTTAAGTGTGCTAGTGGTGGCACTGGATCTGCAGCAAGATGTGCCTTACAACAACCTTTCACAGAAGAGCAGTAAAGCGTGTGTGTTATTTTATGCAATAAAATGTTTCATTTTACAACTGGTACATCTGTGCTCATTTACTGTAGTTCACTTTAGATCACTTTAAGATAGACACATTAAGACATGTGTTTTTACACACAGGGGTTTGATGTGCCTTTATATGCCCATCACAGTAAACTAAAGAGCCCATTATATTGTATCTATGTAACAGGTATGCCATTTAAAGTGCCCATATAAAAACAACATCAATGGAGTAAGGTAAACAGAAATTTATTGTAAAAAAAAAAAAAAATTAAAACAGCAAACCAAAAGAATACACACACACACACACGTGCACACATCGCACACCAAGTACAAACATAGCAAACCAAAAAATTAAAGTTAGTCCACAGGCTTCTGAGGATGCAAGGCAGTGAGCAAGGCCATCAGGTCATGTGTCTCTCTGCTCCGCTGTTCCATCATCCGTTCAAACTGCGCCATCTCCTCACGCCTCAGCTGCTCCTCCATTCTTGCCTCCTGTAGCCTCAGCTCCCTCTCTGCCTCTCTGTCCTTTTCTGCAATGTTCTTCATAGCAGCAATAACGTCCAGATGGCTGCTCACCCTGCGTCTCTTAGACTCTGTTGAGTGGAGCAAAGAAATTATTTGGCATCAGCGGACAGATGTATGTCCAAGATGACATGTTTGAAAATCCTTTTAAAAATTCAATCCATATCTGCTCTGGTTCGTGGAGGAATGTGATGGGGCGGTTCTGTGAGGTGGGAGGTGGAAGTCGAGGGTCTTGCTATATACAATTTGGAATAAGACATATTATAACACATAATATATAACATAGATATAGAAATTAACAGCTAAGTAATTTTACCTCGCGTAGATGTCGCCGCATTCAGGAATGATGGAACGTCCTCAACTTCACCAGGATTTGTGGTCTCCTTTAAAATAGGAGTTGCAGATGAGCAAGAATGGGGACTGGATACTGACTCCGGTAGTGTAATGGAACAGGCTAACACCAAAGAGAAGACCAAATACATTAGCAGACAGTCGCATGCTAGGAAGCCTATTATGGGTAAATACTTTGTGCAGAAACTAAAGAGAGGAACTTACACAAGGCTACAGAAAATCACAAGACAGCATGTCAAAAATACAAACACTTAACAGATTCTGTGATCTGTAGCACATCTGTGCCAGGCTCCCGAAGAGTCGTGATGTTGCGACAAGTAACGCGTTACCGTAGTCGGATTACTTTTTTCAGTAACGAGTAGTGTAACGCAAATACTATTTCAAAACCAGTAGTCAGATTACAGTTACTTATCTAATACACTGTGCGTTACTATTTCTGCATTTCGGGGGAACGTAGGTTACATTTATTTATTCTTATTTTTTGGCTACGCGTTTCTTACAAGGTTACGTCATCTCGGCTCCGCGGCGCCAAAGTCGATGTCAACAATATGGAAGAAGAGAGGTTCGCCTTTTCCAGCTGGAAATACAGGCATTATTTTGATTTTATTTCGGCTAAGGATGACAACATTAAGGTCCGTTGTACACTCTGTGCTGGTGACAGAGTGCTGTCTACCTTCAAAAACACAACGTCAAATCTGAAAAAAACATCTGGATAAACTGCACAGCACAACGAAGCTAACAGAGCAAGACCCGCCCGATGCGAAAGTCACAGGTGAAGGAGGTCCCAGACCGAGCAAGCAAAGGAAGCTGGATTTCGGTGTAAAACCAGTAAGTGGGGCGGAGTTGAATAGGATGGTTGGGCATTATGTGGTTGACGAAATGCTGCCTGTGAACACTGTTGACTCACCATCGTTTCGTGCCATTGTATCTAAGATCCCTACAGTAACGATACTGAGCTGCCTCACAGAACATGCTTTTCTAGTTACCTGGACAAGCAATATAATAAGATAATATAATAATATAATAAAATGTAATATAATAATATATAATATAATAATATAACAAGCCTCTGCTGAAAGTAACTAAAAGTAATCTAACTTAGTTACTTTTAAAAGCAAGTAATCAGTAATGTAACTAAGTTACTTTTTAAAGAAGTAGTCAGATTACTTTTTCAAAGTAACTATGGCAACACTGGTTGCGACTAGTCGCTTGGCAGGGCCGATGTCCCAAAATACTGCCCATCAAATCAAAATATGGAAATTTTTCGGTGCACGCCACTTCTGCTGTTGTGGAGTTCTTCAGCTTCTCGCGAATTTGCTGGGTTGTTCGCTGAATGCCCAGCTTGGCCATCTCTGCCGCAATATGCTTCATCACGTTCTTGTTTCTGCAAACCCCGTCGAATTTCTGCTGCACAGACAGTGAGGAGAGCGTGGACATCTTCAGCTGACCTGAACTGGCGATCTATCTTCTTACTTTTTTTGTGACGGTAATGAAGGTACAGGTAATACTCTGCCATCTTCGTTTTATTTTCCTTCCAAATGTTGGCCCCACCCCGACCCCCACCCCACCTTGACACCGCCTCTGGCCCCTCTTGGCCCATCGTTTTGCTCGAGCCAGAAATCGCAGGCCATTAGTCCCAAAATCCTGGCCCCTAGCTCCTTTTAGTACCTGGCCCTAGACGTGTGAAAGCAATTAGCCCCGATGCGCCGCTGTTGGCTTGGCTTTGGCCCGACAGTCTGAAAAAGGCTATTGAATGGCCCAGCCAGTCTCCAGACCTGGACAACATGGAGGGAGCTAAAGCTCCGAGTTGCCAAGCAACAGCCACAAAACCTTAATGATTTAGAGATGATCTGCAAAGAAGAGTGGACCAAAATTCCTTCTGATATGTGCACAAACCTGGTCATCAACTACAAGAAACGTCTGACCTCTGTGCTGTAAACAAGGGTTTTGCTTGAGGGTTCAAATACTTATTTCACTCAATGAAATGCAAATCATTTCATTTATTTTCTTTAATTTTAGTTTCTGGATTTACTTTTTGATGTTCCATCTCTCACTATTAAAATAAACCTACCATTAAAATGATGAAATGAAAATGAGAGACTGTTCATTTCTTTGTCAGTAAACAAACTTACAAAATCAGCAACAGATCAAATACTTATTTCCTCCACTGTACATAAATTATTTCTGTTTTGTTTGTGCTGTTAACATTTTACTTTTTGCTTTAATATTTTTAAAGTTATTATTTACTTATTTTGCTGATTACATTACGTTATTTCCATCCGGAAATGATGTAAGGTAATGAGCAAAATAAATATAGTGCTGATAGATTTTTTTCCACTGCTACCTCTAACAAATACTATTTACAGCAGGTGTGATGAATGAAATTTTCTACTACCAGTAGATATTTGTAGAAATAAGTATATCCTATTTAAATTTGCACTTATTGGTGTACTTACATAGCCCTCTGCTGACATTGCCTGGTTTACACCTGAACATATCACAAGTGATATATGGTCTGGGAGCCACCTTCGAAATATCTCGTAGCGGAGGTGTGGTTTACGATTGCCAACGGCCGTTTATTGGGCGTTACGAACATCTATCATTTGGCGTATACGTAGCCCATAGCCAATCATGTCAGTTGTCAGTTCAAACTACAAGCTTCCGTTTGTCACGTAGTACGCGTCATCGTCTTTCCACCCCTCCCCGCTCTCTGATTGGCTCCCAAAATCGGGAGAGCTTGCTTGCCATAGTTGCCAGGCTGTCTTTCAGATCGGAATGAACGAAAGCAGCCTGGGATTTCCCAGGTTACTGCTGACATGTTGCTGCTCCAGCTCTTGTATTGTTGGGGCAATGCCACCTGGTTGGGTGTGGTGGTCTCCATCAGCCCCTGTGTCCCTGTGTGTAGGTGAACAGCTGAGTGGATCTCTCCAGTCTTCATCACTGTCAGTGTCAGAAGAGTGCTCTGTGTCTCCCTCAGTCTCTGAGTGGACATGTGTCTCGGCTCTGATGTCCTCTCCCTGTGTGTCCTCTCTCTGCTCAGTTTGTCTTTGTTGAAGCGGTGAGGACTCTTCTGTCTTCACGCTCACAGCACTAAACTCTGGGACAGACCTGAAAAATATAAGAGACATTTGTATATTTCAAACCCAATCTGAATATTTGTAATATAAATGAATAAGTATGAATAACAAAATAAAGAATTGCAGTTTCAAAGTGTCTGAGACTCACACTTGCAGCTGATCTGCCTCCTGTTTGATGTCGTGTTCTTCTTTAATCTGTGGAGTCACCCATCGAGTTTGAGGTAGTGGGGCAGACGTGACATTATCATCACCACAACAACAATCAGAGTAATAATAAAGTTGTTGCGTGAGAGGAATGTACGCTGTGCAAAATATTAGCCATTACTTTAGATTTACATTTTTAATTTCATTTCATTTATTGGTTTATTAGGACAGTGTACAATTACATTAAGCACAGTGGCAGAGATGTTTCTACCACATTGTAGCGCATAGCTAATTTCCATCTGTAGTTCTACTAATGAAGTAGTTTATCATAGATATTATGATACCACTGACCTCTCCTCTCAATACCCCATCCTTTTTGCCATTTTTCCTCCATTTTACTTAGTTTTACTTCTATAGCCATGTTTGATTTCTTGCTAGATTTATTTGCTTGTTCATCTGCCGCTTCATTTCCTTTAATTCCAAACCCCTGAGAACACTACCACTAATCCCATTGTCACTTCTCTATAAAGAGCTTGTTTCAGTTCTATAAAAAACATCTGGCCTTCTGTCTGAATGACCACTGCCCAAACTGCCTAGTGCTGCACTTAAATGTCTGCACTCAAGTGAGATGTTTCAACCTCATTATTAGTATGTGTAATGTAAACTGTACATGTGAATAGTGACAATAAAAGCCATTCATTCATTCATAGAATCTGTGCACACAATTGTTCTTAGGAGTCTGTGCTCTTCCACCCATTCAATTGTTAAAAGAATTGCCAAAATTTCCTCCTTGTGTACAGATTAGTAGTCATTAATCCTTTTCCCCACTTTGACATTAAATTCTGCAACAACAAAAGACACTCCTAATTTCTCATTTAAACATTTTGATCAATCTTAAACAGAGTCTTGTGTGTGGAATGCGTAAGAGGCGCGCGTAAAACACGTCAGGATCGATTCTCCCGGATCTATTCTTCTCATGGATCGATTCTCCCGGGAAAAACCAAGTGCGCGGAGCACGGGCCGCTCAGAACAAAATAGACCGGATCCACGTTCCTGTTCTGCTTTGCTCCACCTTGAAACCAGTCACGGCCCTCGAACACGGAGGACAGTTCACAGTCTGGGGGATCCAGCCGGTGTTCTGCATAGTTCTTATTATAGATCCACGGTGTTCTGTTGAAATGGACTGCCCCGTCGAAATGACGTGTTTTACGCGCGCCTCTTACGCATTCCACACACAAGACTCTGTTTACTCCACCAACACAGCGGTTCTGAGCGGCTTTTTCTATCTGCAGCTTCCTCACAGTTTGCACAAAGTTTGTTGCAATGGCAGACAAGAATCCACTACCAGTTAGCCGCAAAACAAAGTCCGTTTTTGAGGTCGCTGAAAGAAGAAGACAAGGAGAAAAGGAGCGAAGCCAAACGAAGGTGATTCTTGGAGATTCCTTCCAGGGATGGCGCGCACTGAAGCAGACGAAGGGTCTAAAGACTGACGTGTTGGTCGCTACATTTCTTCAGGACAGGTAAATTCTGCTTATCATTTGAAAACGTACTTTATATGAACGTTTTTCAGGACACGAATGCGATATTCTGTATAGGGAATGTTGCACTAGAGTCTGTGTTGCTCTGGGACAACTTATGCTGTTGCACACGCTAGCAAAACAAAATGATAGTCAAATACAAACCTGAGATGTTCACTTCACTACGTGTTTGGTTATTATAATTTCACTGCTGCCATGCTTCATTAAAGCAAGTGAACAAATGGAACATGGTTTTTATTTCTAACCAAACACGCAGTGAACATCTCGGGTTTATATTTGACTATCATCTTGTTTTGCTAGCGTGTGCAACAGCATAAGTTGTCCCAGTGCAACACAGACTCTAGTGCAACATTCCCTACTGTATCTGAAAACGTAATTTTCAATGCAAAGAAAAGGTGCGTTTGCTGCTTGTTGTCGTAGCTGCAGTAGTTAGTTGGGGTTAAGTCCTGTGCAGCAATAAGATGAGAGATGAGATAAGATAAGACTTTACTGATCTCACACAGGAGAAATTTACTTGCCACAGTAGCTCCAGGGCAGTTTGAAGAAAGAAAGTGCATGCAGGCAAGAATGGGATAAAGTAAGTAATAATAAAAATTGTAATAATAAGTAATAATAAATAATAATGAAAATAGTAGTAATAATAATAATAATAATAACAATACAAGCATCAACAAGGAGCGGGTGGAAAAGAGGATATTGCACGTCTGGCCTATATAGTAGAGTTATACAGTCTGATGGGGGTGGGGATGAAGGATCTGCGGTAGCCCTCCTTCTTGCACTGGGGGTGCCCCAGTCGACTGCTGAAGGAGCTGCTCAGCTCCTCTATAGGGTGAGGTGCAGAGGGTGAGAGGTGTCGTCCATGATGGATGTGCATTTGGCCAGCACCCTCCTCTCAGCCACCTCCTCTACAGAGTCCAGAGGACAGCCCAGGACAGAGCTGGCCCTCCTGACCAACTTATTAAGTCTTTTTCTGTCCCGTTCTGTGCTGCTCGGGGCCCAGCAGACGACAGCGTAGAGGAGAGCAGAGGCCACGGCAGAGTCATAAAAAGTCTTGAGCAGAGGCCTGCACACTCCAAAGGACCTCAGTCTCCTCAGGAGGTGGAGGCGACTTTGGCCCTTCTTGTACAGGGCGTCGGTGTTGTGGGACCAGTCCAGTTTATTGTTGAGGTGAACACCCAGGTACTTGAAACTGTCCACAGTCTCTATGTCCTGCCCCTGGATGTTCACCGGTGAGTGAGGTAGTGGTCTCCTCCTAAAGTCGATCACCAGCTCCTTTGTCTTACTGGTGTTAAGGCACAGGTGGTTGCGCCCACCAGTCACTGATGACCGAGCGGTACTCCAGCTCGTTCCCCTCAGACACACAGCCCACAATGGCCGAGTCGTCAGAGAACTTCTGGAGATGGCAGCTGTCCGTGTTGTATGTGAAGTCCGAGGTGTAGATGGTGAAGAGGAAGGGTGAGAGGACAGTTCCCTGGGGAGCCCCAGTGTTGCAGACTACCACCTCTGACTCACAGCCGCGCAGCCGCACGTACTGTGGACGGTCAGTGAGGTAGTCGATGGTCCAGGCAGCTAGATGTCCATCCACTCCCGCGTCCTCCAGCTTCCCCCGCAGCAGCGCCGGCCTGATGGTGTTGAAGGCACTGGAGAAGTCAAAGAACATGACTCTCACAGCACTCCCGGCGGTCTCTAGGTGGGTGAGCGCCCGCTGCAGCAAGTAGATGACGGCGTCCTCTACTCCTACGTTTGGCTTGTAGGCAAACTGCAGCGGGTCCAGGGTGGGGCTCACCACAGACCGGAGGTGGCTGAGGATCACCCTCTCCATGGTCTTCATGAGGTGGGAGGTCAAGGCGACTGGTCTGTAGTGGACCGGTTTCCTGCGTTTGTTGTTTTGGGAACCGGGACCACACAGGGGGTCTTCCACAGGACGGGGACCTTCTCCAGGCTGAGGCTCAGATTGAACATGTAGCAGAGAACCTCACAGAGCTGGTCTGTACAGGTTCTCAGCAGCCTGGGGTAGATACCGTCAGGTCCTGCGGATTTCCCCTGTCTGAGTCGCCTTAGCTCCCTCCTCACCTCGTCCGGTGTGATGGAGAGGGGGGAGTGAGGGGCGGAATGGGGTGGACTGCAGGGGGTGGAGGGGGGCTGGTGCCGGGTTGGGTCTGTGTGAAGGGGGAGGGGGATGTGGCTACTTGCCCGGGGAGGTGTGAAGAGGAGGAGGGGGGAGTCGGCAGAGAGGCAGAGGGGGTGGGGGGCGCATCAAACCTGTTGAAATAACAGTTTAATTTGTCCGCCCAGCGCTGATCACTGTCAGCTGTCCCTCTGCCACTCTGTCCAAAACCAGACATGCTCCTCAGTCCTCTCCACATGCCCCATACGTTGTTTTGGGCCAGCTGCTCCTCCATCTTCCTCCCATAGTCCTTCTTGGCCCGTAGGATCCTCCATTGGAGCTCCCTCTGGACCCTTTTCTGCTCCTCTCTGTCCCCTGAGTTGAAAGCCCTTTTCTTCTGGTTCAGAAGGGCTTTAAGCTCAGGGGTGACCCAGGGGTGGTTGTTGGAGAAACACCGTACCCTCCTGGTTGGCACAGTGTTCTCCACGCAGAAGTGATGAGTGATGAGATAAACTATTTCATTAAAAATATAAATGTAAATCTAAAGTAATGGCTAAGATTTTGCACAGCGTACATTACTCTCACAAAACAACTTTATTAGTACTCTGATTGTCATTGCAGTGATGATAATGTCACGTCTGCCCCACTACCTCAAACTCGATGGGTGACTCCACAGATTAAAGAAGAACACGACATCAAACAGGAGGAAGATCAGCTGCAAATGTGAGTCTCAGACACTTTCAAACTGCAATTCTTTATTTTGTTATTCATACTTATTCATTTCTATTAGAAATATTCAGATTGGGTTTGAAATATACAAATGTTTCTTATATTTTTCAGGTCTGTCCCAGAGTTTAGTGCTGTGAGCGTGAAGACAGAAGAGTCCTCACCGCTTCAACAAAGACAAACTGAGCAGAGAGAGGACACACAGGGAGAGGACATCAGAGCAGAGACACATGTCCACTCAGAGACTGAGGGAGACACAGAGCACTTTTCTGACACGGACAGTGATGAAGACTGGAGAGATCCACTCAGCTGTTCACCTGCACACAGGGACACAGGGGCTGATGGAGACCACCACAACCAACCAGGTGGCATTGCCCCAACAATACAAGAGCTGGAGCAGCAACATGTCAGCAGAGGGCTATGTAAGTTGGCAGTACATCAATAAGTGCAAATTTAAATGGGATATACTTATTTCTACAAATATCTACTGGTAGTAGAAAATTTCATTCATCACACCTGTTGTAAATAGTATTTGTTAGAAGTAGCAGTGGAAAATCTATCAGTGCTATATTTATTTTGGTGATTACATTACATAATTTCCGTATGGAAATAATGTAATGTAATCAGCGAAATAAGTAAATAATAACTTTAAAAATATTAAAGCAAAAATGTGTGAAGAATCCCTCCATCGTCCGTTTTGCAGTAGCAGCGCTGGTCGCAGGAAGGGTGTCATTGCCATTTTCATTGGCATCTTCATCACTGCTGCTCCTGCTGCTGCTGTCACCTCCTGATGTAGGAAAAAAAACAAACTTAAATGTTCCATGGTGTAAAATATAGGGGGAAAAAATCTATTCCAGAATGCCATCTTACTCAGTGATTATAGAAATTTGGTAGAATTGTGTTTTCTAAAAAACAATGCTTGTTGGCACTGAAATCAATCTAAATACTGCTATAAAATGGACTCCTTATTGCTGTAAGTCTATTCCAATATATAAGTTGAAGATGGAGTCAATAAACTGGTACATATTTTTATCTTAGTCCAACTTACCTCACGTTACAGAATTTCTACAAGTTTACAGCCTCAAAATGGAGATCTGCTATTTCGGCTACTTAGCTTCTATAACCCGGATGTTGTTCAGCCTCTGAGCGGTCCTACAAGAAACAAGTGCATGCAAAAGGTTCCTAAGTGTGTCTTGAACATGAACAAACCGGCATTAGAGGAATTGCATGCATTATGTTGGCTACAGGCTGCAGGAAGCGGTGTCCCGTAAAACGGCCACGATTCAGCATCTGCAAAACATTACATCTTTACATGCAGCCACGAGGTTTGCTTCTAGCACACAGCTGATTGGTGGAAAGAGAAAACAAAAGAGTGATAATCGTCATGTGATTGGCCAGTAGCCAGTATGGTAGTTAGGGTAATTTATACATGATTCTTTCCGAAAAACTAGCCAATATTAATAATAATTCATAGCATTTATATAGAGCCTTTCATGACACCCAAAGCGCTTTACAGTTCATTGTTCATTCACTCCACACTTGGTGGTGGTAAGCTACTTTCTGTAGCCACAGCTGCCCTGGGGCAGACTGATGGAAGACAAAATGTATGCTTTTAAAGCAACCAATGCTGTTAATTGAAACATGGAGCAGCTTCTTCATGATCTCAACTAGCACATTTAGCAAAAAAACAAAAATCACACATTTTTGGAAAAAAAAAGTTTCTAACGTGATTTTCCCCTGTTCGCCCTGAGCAAGTTGTGGCGGCTTTTGCCGTGGTTGGTCACATATGTCCATTGCACCGAATGACAATTTTAAGAAAGCCCTGGCTTTAAATGCAGAAAAAAGTTTTTAATCAAAGTTTTTTTTCTAGGGACATGTACGAAATGATAAAGTATACAGTAAACTGCAAAACGTCACTGACCCATTTACAACTTCATGGACAGAAAAGACACCCATCACCCTTAAAGTAGACTACAGACAAGTTCAGAGTGTTCGTGACACAAGACTGCACGTGTATGTGTAAGTGTGTATTCTCTTATCTCCTGCAGCTGTCAAGCTCCCCTCTCTGAGTCCTGGTGTGACTCTACAGATTAAAGAAGAACACGACATCAAACAGGAGGAAGATCAGCTGCAAGTGTGAGTCTCGGACACTTTCAAACTGCAATTCTTTATTTTGTTATTCATACTTATTCATTTCTATTACAAATATTCAGATTGGGTTTAAGTGTACAAATGTCTCTTATATTTTTCAGGTCTGTCCCAGAGTTTAGTGCTGTGAGCGTGAAGACAGAAGAGTCCTCACCGCTTCAACAAAGACAAACTGAGCAGAGAGAGGACACACAGGGAGAGGACATCAGAGCAGAGACACATGTCCACTCAGAGACTGAGGGAGACACAGAGCACTCTTCTGACACTGACAGTGATGAAGACTGGAGAGCTCCACTCAGCCGTTCACCTGCACACAGGGACACGGGGGCTGATGGAGACCACCACAACCAAGTCCAGATCAGAGCCAGAAGCTCCACTGCACAAAACTCACGTCTGTCCCCCAGATACAAGACTGCACCAGAGACCAGAGCCACTGTGGAGAATGGAGACATGTCAGGAACTGGCCAAGGAGCTGAGAGCAGGAAACACAAGTGCTCCGTTTGTAAAGAGAGATTTGGGTCTAAATATAAACTACAAATACACAGGAGAGTTCACACAGGAGAGGAACTCAGCTGTTTAGTCTGTAAGAAAGTGTTTGCTGATAGTTCTAGACTCAAAAAACATATGAGGACACACAGGAAGAAACCATTCAGCTGTTCAGTCTGTAAGAAAGTTTTTGCTGATTGTTCTCATCTGAAAAGACATACAATGACACACACAGGGGAGAAACCATTCAGATGTTCAGTCTGCAAGAAAGTGTTTGCTGATAGTTCTGGTCTCAAAGCACATATGAGGACACACACAGGGGAGAAACCATTCAGCTGTTCAATCTGTAAGAAAGTGTTTGCTGTAAAATATAGTCTCAAAACACATATGAGGACACACACAGGGGAGAAACCATTCAGCTGTACAGTCTGTAAGAAAGTGTTTGCTGTAAAATTTAGTCTCAAAACACATATGATGACACACACAGGGGATAAACCATTCAGTTGTTCAGTCTGTAAGAAAGTGTTTGCTGATAGTTCTGGTCTCAAATCACATATGAGGACACACACGGGGGAGAAACCATTCAGCTGTTCAGTTTGTAAGAAAGTGTTTGCTGTAAAATTTGGTCTCAAAACACATATGAGGACACACACAGGGGAGAAACCATTCAGCTGTTCAATCTGTAAGAAATTGTTTGCTGTAAAATTTAGTCTCAAAATACACATGATGACACACACAGGGGATAAACCATTCAGTTGTTCAGTTTGTAAGAAAACATTTGGCCAAAAGGGTCATCTTGAAACACATATGAGGACACACACAGGGGAGGAGCCCGGCAGTCCATAGAGGGAGAGGAGGAGGGGGTCAGAGTCTGGCAGGTTATTTTTGTTCCCTGACATTTTGAGCACTTTTTGGTTTATTAACACCTGGAGATGTAATTTCTCTGTCTGGAATATTCCACAGTGTGACATTAAACAGCTGTTCTTTACATGTATTCAATTACAGGTGGATTTATAGCTCAAAACTACCTAGAAAAACAGGCATGCCATACTGTGAAACATCCCCTCCTTGAACCACCACCTTAACGTGGTGTACAAAATTATTTATTTACTTGTATGTCCATCCATCCATTTTCTTCCGCTTATCCGGGGCCGGGTCGCGGGGGCAACAGTCTAAGCAGGGACTCCTAGACTTCCTTCACCCTGGACACTTCCTCCAGCTCCTGGAGACCTCAAGGCGTTCCCAGGCCAACCGGGAGACATAGTCCCTCCAGCGTGTCCTGGGTCTTCCCCGGGGCCTCCTTTCGGTGGGACATGCCCGGAACACCTCCCGAGAGAGGTATCCAGGAGGAACAGAGCCACCTCAGCTGGCTCCTCTCAATGTGGAGAAGCAGCGTCTCTACTCCGAGCTCCTCCTGTGTAACTGAGCTAACATCAGGAAAAAGGAACACGAGAAACTAGAGAAATACCAGGGGCTCAAGGAAGAGCTGGAGAGGGCCTGGAAGGTGAAGGCAGCTCTGTTCTGTTGCTTATCCACCACCAACCACTATGTGGTTCGCCATTCTGTCAATCTGTATCTGGAAGTCCCACAGGATTAAGATTAGCCTTTATTGTCTCCCTTGGGAGAAATTTGTCCTCTGCATTTAACCCGTCATCAGGATGGGTTAACCTTCGGAGGTGTTTCCCACCTTGACCTTGGGGTCTCCAGCTCATACTCTGCACAGATGTTTCTGTACACGATGCCCGCCACTTGGTTGTGTCGCTCCATGTGTGCTTTCCCTGCCAGCATCTTACACCCTGCAGTTATGTGCTGGACTGTCTCAGGAGCCTCTTTGCACAGCCTACACCTTGGGTCTTATCTGGTGTGGTAGATCTGGGCCTCTGTTGCTCGGGTGCTCAAGGCCTGCTCCTGTGCAGCCAGGATGAGGGTCTCTGTGCTGTCCTTCAGACCAGCCCTCTCCAGCCATTGGTAGGATTTCTTGATATCAGCCACTTCAGTTATGTTTCGGTGGTACGCCCCATGTAGGGGTTTGTCCTGCCATGATGGTCTCTCCAGCACCTCTTCCTCTGCACTCCACTGTCTGAGGCATTCCTTGATATATATATCATTTTTATTTGTATAAATCTTTTTGAGACAATTTCTATCTCCATAATGGCTGAGGGGAAGTGCCCCTGGCTGCAGCCCGCAGATCTGGGTTTTGCTATCAACTATCAATTAATGAATTAATCGATAATTTGCATCCCTAGTGCAAAACTAGGGATGCAAATTATCGATTAATTCATTAATTGATAGTTGATTGACCTTATCGATCGATTAACGATTAACTGATAAGCGGTGTTTTGCACCTGAATTTTAGTGTTTCACTAGGGTCTGTAAGAATATAAGCTATAGTAACATAACACTGAGTCATAAATATATCATAGTATTATTATATTGTATATTCCTCAATTAATTATTCCTTAGTAAAAAGCAGACAAATTATTGATGCTGAATAACAAAATACAGTAATCCCTCGCTCTATCGCGGTTTGCTGATTTTTTTTTTTTTCCAATTTTTTTTTTATAGTGTAACATTTTTTATAGTGTAACATAGTGTTCTGTGTCCTGATTGGCTAAGAGACTAGACCAGGACTAAACGTGGACTAAACCAGGTCTAGACCAGAACTAAACCAGGTCTAAACCTCTTGTTTACCTCTTCCCCTGCACTTTACAACACTTTTTTTACCATGTACTATTATTGCATGTTATTAGTACTTCTTGACTATCTTAGCGAGTCAACGGTTCTTCTGATCCTAAGCATTTCATTGCATTGTTGACCTTGTGTTGATTCTGCATATGACAAATAAACAATCTTGAATCTTGAACCTGGACTGGGCCTGGACTAAACCAGGTCTAAACCTGGACTAAACCAGGATTAAACCACCACGTGCCGCTGCTGGTTTCATGCGGCTGGTTTGTGGCTCGGGCTGAGACTACGCATTTTGGCAGTACACCGGGCGCCGCGGTTCGATCTCGTGCTCAGCAGCCCCGGACGAGGCCCACGCGTACACCGGGCAGTGCCGTTGGCACCTGCGGCCGGCTGTGAGTCGAGCTTGGCGCAGCGCGGTTGCCTTGTTTCGTGACCACGCAGGTGCGATTACTTACAATTAATGCATTTTGTTCAACCAACGTCTTGATCGACAATTAATCGTTAGTCGATTAATTGTTGACATCCCTAATTTGCACAGGTGCCATTTCATTTCATTCATTTCGAGCAGGTCAACACAAGGAAATAAATACAGGTAACAATATACAGTCAAATACATTTGTCTTTTCTTTTTGCTCGAAAAGGAGTGGGAAGAAGAAAACTTATTAAATCCCACCCCTGTCTTCCAAAACATAACTTAAATTATCAATTAGCTTCCTTATCAGTTCAGTTGAAAGAAATACACACAAAAAAAGGCAAATTCCATTCTTGTACAAAAAAAACCCAAAACAAAACTGATACAGAAAGGTGCCATTTGACGATTCATTCAAACTCGTCTCTCTGTATTCAGACCAGACCACATCTTTATACAAGAACTTAAATTTGTGAATATTATGGCAGAGCTGTTGCTGTAAATCCAGAGCATTCCACATTTTTACCCCACACACAGTCACACAGAAACTTTTACGAGTGCTTCTAACATTGGGCAAAATGAAGTTTCCATAACCTCTCAATTGATAAATGTTCTCTTTAAGAGCAAAACATTTTTGCAGATTTTTTGGCAATTGTTTATTCAATGCTTTAAAAAGCATAATCACTGTATAATATTTTACAAGGGCATTAAATTTGAATAACATTGACTGAATAAAAAGATCATGAGTGTGTTCTAAGAAGCCGATTTTGTGAATGATCCGCACGGCCCTTTTCTACAGAAGAAATAGTGGATTAATTGAACATTGGTAATTATTACCCCATACTTCAATACAGTATATAAAATAGGGAAGAATCAAAGAACAATATAGAATTCAAAGTGCATTGTGATCAAGGTTATGCTTAGCTTTATTTATAATTGAGAGGCTTTTGGCTGTTTTTGTTTTTATGTGGCTTTCCATGATAATTTATTGTCCATAATTACCCCAAGGAATTTATTTTCAGATACATTTTCAATTTGTACACCATCAATGATTATTTGTCATTCACGATTGCATTTGAGTTCTTTAACTGGGTAATGTTTATTATATAAAGAGACAAATATGTTGAGAAAGTTTTCATATGCCTGATCTACATTTGTTTCTGAGATGACTGAGCTCCAGCCCTGTTCATTTAAACTATTTTTAAAAGCATTGATGGTTTCTTCAGTTCTTATTCATTTATAAATCACCTTTTTCTCCTCTTTGATGTATTTGAGTTTACAGTCACACACAGTAAAGACAGTCAAATGATCTGTAATGTCACAAAGAAACACCACTGGTTGGTGGAACCCCCATATTAGGGTGGAGCTTATATGGGGTGATTTCTTAAAAGTTGATTTTTTGTAAGTCTTACCCCTCAAATTTGTTCCTTTTAATGAAAAAACAATGTGTATTGAGTTTGATTACTTTATCTTGATAATTAGAGGTAGCTCAATGGCCTTGATTTTTTAAAATTTTGACCAAAAATTGATATTTATCTGTTTATTTCCAAACACAAAACAGTAAGATACTGAATGTAACAAAATTAACAACAAATACATCATTCTTTTAGAACCATCATTACTAATGTTTGCATTATTTCTGTGCAGCAAGTGTTTTTTTTCTGCAATCAGGGTAACGGCGGCAGGGTAAAGGGCGGCAGCTCAGTTGGTAGAGCACTTGTCTAGTGATCCAGGGATTGGCGGTTTGAATCCCGCTCTCGACGGGTTGACCGCGTGTGATCCCAGCTCCCACAGATGAGCACTGCTGTTGTGTCCTTGGGCAAGACACTTAACCCACCTCGCCCCCAGTGTCTGCGGTCCTCCTGTGAACCCACCACCTACGGGAGGATTCATGGGGGCTGGTGCATTGCTGCTTGGACTGACCCAATGACCCAGAAAATGGAAAAAGCGGAAGAAAATGAATGAATGAAGGGTAACATCTGCAGTGGTCTTCAACAACTTGCAGAAGCAGTTGCGATTCATGTGACATTGAGAGGAATCACCATACCAAATTTCATTGAGTTTGGTTAAGCTGGAGGGAAGATGGAGGGGTAACCGTAAAGTGTCAGCAACGGACGGGTAAAATCAATATGCCTCCCCCAGAGGCATGTACATGTATGTAATGATGATTCATCTATAGAAATTTTAAAAACGATTTTGATTAAATAGTTAATGTTGCTGAAGTTAATTGTAACTTTCATTCAGGTTAATTTTAGAACTAAATTAGAATTAATGCAGATAAGTGTTAAATAATATAATTGAAAGTGTATGAAGCAATTGTGCTTTAGACCATAAAACCTTTACCTTAATGAGCTACCTCTAAAAATGTTTTTATTGCAATAATATTTTGCCACATGCATTTTCTGATAAAAAGGAACACATTTAGGGGGTAAGAAGATTAAATTTTGAAAGTCAAAAAATAAGCTCCACCCTACCCCATATAATTAGTAAAGATATTGTCGATTATTGTTGCACTGTGTGAAGTTATTCTACTAGGTTTGGTTATTGTAGGAAAGAGGGACAAGCTGTACATTGTATCAGAAAAATCATTAATTTCTTTTTGTCTGGTTGGATTCAGCAGATCAATATTGAAGTCACCACAGATGTATAATGGTTTTTGGTTGGAAAGAGAATTTTTCTTCCATAATTTTAGTAAAAGTTTCAATATTTGAACTAGGTGATCAATACACACAACTTACAATTATATTTTTCTGTTTACTATTACAAATCTCAATTGTCAGACATTCCATTACCTCATCTATAGTAAAAGACAGATTGGTTAAGATTTTATATGTCACAGATTTATGAATGAATAGAGCTACACCACCTCCTGATTTCATTTCTCTGCTAATGTATTTTAGCTCGTAATCATCAAGACCAAAGTCTATAACTCTGTCGTGATGGATCCAAGTCTCTGGAAGTGCAATAACATTGAAAGGGCAAGTAAACTTGTACAAATACTCTTTGATATCATTGAAATTTGCGTACATGCTTCTGCTATTAAAATGTACTATTGATAGTTTTCCCTCAGAATTTATGTTATTGTTGTATTGATCTTGAGTGAGATAATTGCAGTGTCCAACAGAAGAGGAAAGACAATTATTATCAGGGTCTATATCAGAAAGCTCAAGCATGTTACAGTCCATGTAATTAAAAGTGTCCAGTTCCATTTGTTTGTGTTGGAGTATACTCTGCAGCATACCCGCATGATTGCTGTTTGGTGGTGCAGGCATCTTTGATGTTAATCTATTGTTCGTATTGCTCATAAAAAGTATGAAGAGTCATGCATTACCTTATTGATCCAGTCCACTGTTACAAGTATTTTTCCAGCTCTTCCTCACTTCTTACTACCAAAACATTAGCGTTCTCTGGGGTCCCATTTAGCTTGATGAAAACTTTACAGTTGGAAACCCAAGTGTGTTGGATTTTTTGCATTTTTTTCAATTGTCTGGCCTTTTTTTGCAATAACTGCGTTCCTTTTGGTTAAATGTTCATTGATGAAGATGTTGGTTCCTTTTAGTTTTTGACCTTGTTTTAACAGAGCCACTTTGCTTTTCCGATTAACGAACCTTAGGATGACAGCAGGTGTCTGGTTGTTCCTGGAGGGCAGCGGGTGACAGGCCTCGATGTGCTCCGGGTCCATCTCTATCCCCTTGTCACGGAGGAAGGATGTAACCTGTTGTTCCACTGAGCGCGACTCTTCGTCACTGGGCAGCCCCTGACCGCATCAGCGGACATCGCTCGCGCATGAGTGCGGCTTGATTTTAATCCCCGTGACGATCAAGTCATTCATCCGAGTGTATTGTTCCAGCTTGTCAACGCGTCTCTCCAAGTCCTGAATGCGCCGATCCTTCTCTGCGCTCTGGATCCGCAGCGCATTTACCTGCTCCAGTGGCGCCGCCAGGTGTACGGCCGTACGGACTAGGCGTACCTTGGAGAGTTTTTTTTTTTTTTAATTCCTGTTTGGCACTTTTGCAAGACAACATTAAGCGAATAAAAACACATTTTTATAGAAATTGAATGTTTTAATATAAATAGAATGTGTGAGATGGAGAGCCCAAGCGAACTGGGTCCGATCAGACTGGAAGTGCGATAAGCACCAAGTTCACAGCCCGACAGCACACTCCTCACGCCCCCCCACAAAAATGATACATCCAACATTCCATCGCAGCAGGTCACCTCCTCAGTATACACACAACAAAGTTTGAGTTTTCTTTACTGAAATAGTGATATTGCTCGAATTCAACGATATGTTTGGCTGGAAAGACGTAATTAAAGTGTTGCAAATGCGATATTAAACTGTAGCCTACGACGTCCGTGGACTAGCAGACAACGGATCAAACTTAAGGTAAGCCGGCTTTTACTTTATTTGCCCGCCGATGGCACTGCTGGTTCCAGACATTTACAAGATATAATTTTGATGTCATGTCGAGCCGTTTCCACTGCCTCTGCCGAGCGCTCGTTCAGCACACTGAGACGCCTAAAAACGTACCTGCGAAACACCATGGGTGATGCGAGGCTTACCGGGCTTGCTCTCATGAACATTCACTTCGACATGAAAATCGATAGTGAAGTGATCATGAGACAGTTCGACGCATCTGGTAAAAGGCGACTAAATTTCAAATAGATTGCTTTACAAGTTACAGTTGCTCCAACAGTGTCAGGAGCTGAGTTTGCTGCTTTCTGACTGTTTTAATCTCCATGGTCAGGAAGTCGAGGGAAGCTTTAATGTCCTCGAACTCCTCCGGTGTCGGGCCTCTTCTAGGCGGTGCCATTTTTGACACACACAGTAAAAAGAACCATACAGTCCCTGGCAAAGTTGGAGGCTAGTAAGCGGCTAGGTGGCAGCTCGAAGCTCACGCACAGTTTCGGCTCAAATCACAGCCACGCATCAAACGTGTCCAGCGATTGTCAACGTCCGTAATCCTTCACGAAACTGTAAAAAAAATGTAATCCTTGGTCTGTAAAAGCAAATATAATGGCAAAGATCAGGCAACACACTGAAACGTCAGTCATAGGGCACTGAAATACTTCACGGCAAAAGCAAAACTTACACGGTATATATACACATGGTCTGTATACCTTTATACCTGTATACCTTTACTGAATATTCAGTGGTCGTTATTATTGGAAAAACGATCACTGAAGACAGCAAAAGTCACAAACTCATTTTTTCTTTTCTTTGCAGAACCGTTCTATTAACTGTTAGAATATTGTCCACGCACTCTTACGTATGATATACAATCAACATATAGTAATACAAGCATCATTTGGGTGGATTCATGTGTTTGTGTCCTTCAATGCAACGAAGGACACAATGTACATGTACAGTAATGGTGGGAAAAGGTGACTGTTTACTTTTGTTGACAAAGTACATAGCTGCTGTTTTCTTTATGTTGAGTGTGAGGCATGATTGAGTGAGCCACCTCGCCACTTTCTCCATGGCTGTTGTAAGTTTGGCAGCTACCTGTCCAGCATCCTTGTCCCATGTATATATGACAGTGTCGTCTGCATACATCTGGATGTTAACATCCTGGCAAACAGACGGCAAGTCATTTACATACAGGGAGAAAAGTGGACCAATGTTGGAACCCTGCGGCAGACCGATGTGCGAAGAAATGATGTTGGATGTGGTATTTTCTATGCGGAGAGATATGAGAGATAGGACCTAATCCAGGTATGTTTGTTAACAGGTTGTAGTTTGTTAATTTTAATAAGAATATAGGGTGACTCACTGTAATAAGAAAACAGTAGGCGGTTTCAGTTGAATGACTGGCTCGAAATCCAAAATGCATGGGATGTAGAAGCTTTTCAGTCTCCAAGTGTTGTGTGAGCTGTTCCACTACCACTTTCTCAAGGGTTTTTGACAGAATGGGGAGAATACTTATTGGCCTATAGTTATTAATATCTTGCTTATTTCCTGCTTTGTGAATTGAGGAGACAACGGCTGTTTTCAGTGATTTGGGAAATGTGTTTTCCAGTATAGATAAGTTTATCAGTCTTGTTAATGGGGCAGTAAGAGTATCTTTTTGTGTTTTTAGGAACAGAATATCTAGTCCATGGACATCCTTAGCACGGGGGCTTGACAGAGAGGAGAGGATTTTGTCGACTTTTGATTCGTTTGATGGTTCTAGACTCAACTTGTGTTGGTTGTTTATTTCAGCGTCTTTGTGTAGTGTTTTTGGAAATTGGTCATGGAGTATTTGAACTGATGGGATAAAATAGTTATTAAAGTGATTACTAATTTCCAGATTATCTGAGGTGATAGCGTCATTTACCATTAGAGTTATATGGTTTCAAATGCACTCAAATGCTTTCTCCACAGTCAAATGCTTTCTCCGCATCCAAACGAATTATTACAGCTTTGTTTTCTGTTTTTGTATGTATAAAGATCGTCTTATGTTATCTTGGGTCTGTCGTTTGTTGATAAATCCTCATTGGTCATTGTGAATTAAGTTTGGGGATATTTGTTCCATTCTTTTAGACATAATTGAGGTATATACTGTATACGATAGTCCACGTTCAGAATCGAGACTGGTCTCTATGAAGCAGTCCAGACGATCTTTCCCTTCTTTGGAGGGAAACCCTTTCCCGATGAAGGGCCCTCCGAGGTGGCTCCCCCTATGCCTAATCCACCCAAGTAAGGACTGAGTGCACCACCTCCGTAAACCGTAATGATCTACTGGCATGGCCTAATTATCTGAATTCCCGCACACCCGATCACCTTCATCCAGCAACCCAAGAGTAATAACCCCCGTGTCTGGGTGGGTTTCCTCCGGGCACTCCGGTTTCCCCCATCAACCCAAAACATGCACCATAGGTAAAAATCCTCCAACTGAGGTCCTGACCAAACCTAAGCAACAAGATCATGGAGATGGGTCGCAGTCATGTGCTGCCCACTGCTCCTAATAATAAGGAGGGGTTAAATGCAGAGAACAATTTCTCCTGTGTGAGATCAATAAAGTCGTTCTTCTTCTTCTTACCTGGGAGTAGTTTATGTAGCTCCTCTATTAATCCTGGGAGCACAATCTCAATGCCGGCATGGGGGGCCTAAACAAGTTTAAGTGACAAAGTAGCTCAAATAATGCAAATATACGTGTTCCATCCTTAGTTCTGTGTAATAAACTCAACCAGCATGTCCAAAAATGAAATTGCTTATGTAGGAGAGTGTCTGCGTGAATGGTGTAAGTGGAGTGTGTCTAGTGGTTTAACACTAAAATTATACCAAAAATATATTTATGGGACACCAGATTCCAAAGAAAACAAAATAAAACCATAGCAATCACCAAACTTATACAATTCTATCAGTCTGAAGGATAAGAGTACCTGATAAGGGACTTTTAATAACTCCCAAAAATCACAAAGCCAAAAATGATTTGTGTGGTTTATTTTAGCAAAACTAGCAAAACAGGTATAGACACTTAACTTCAAGTTCTGGTTACAGATTCAACAAACAGTAATACACCAAGTTTTTAACAAGATGATCTTAAAATCCCACGCGCTGGCAAGTCAGTTACGCTAGAAACGTTGATTGACAACCTAACAGCCAATAGATACGAGGTAGCCTCATTATCTATTGGCTGTTAGGTTTATTTGGCCCCACCACATCCACAGTTGATGCATTTTCATTGTTTTTTGTCTGGTCATCATAATTACAAGGCTGCTGCATCTCTATAAAGATATTTTGAACTTTCATTGAATTTCATTGAATTTGGAAAGAAAAAAAAAAAAAGGAATGTTTCACAGTGTGGCTTTAAACCTTTCTATCTTCATGGAGACCAAAGCAGACCAAGTTACAGGTCAGCTCTGTGGAGAGGCAACCTTGCTCTCAGTATCTGTTTTCAAGGTATTTTTGAGCTTTAAAACCATCTTGTAATTTAATAAATGTAAAGTCGAGCTGTTGAAAGTCATACTGTGAAACATATTAGGGAAAATTACATCTCCAGGTGTTAATAAACCAAAAACTGCTCAAAACGTCAATGAAACAGAAAGAAAATGTGGATCCACCTGCCAGATTCTAACCCCTCCTCCTCTCCCTCTATGGACCACCTGGCTCCTCCCCTGTGTGTGTCCTCATATGTCTTTTGAGATCAGAGCTTACAGGAAACACCATCTTACAGCGTAAACAGCTGAATGGTTTCTCCCTTGTGTGTATCTTCATATGTGTTTCAAGAGTACCCTTTTGAGTAAATGTTTTCTTACAGACTGAACAGCTGAATGGTTTCTCCCCTGTGTGTGTCCTCATATGTGATTTGAGATGATCCTTTCGGGCAAATGTTTTCTGACAAACAGAACAGCTGAATGGTTTCTCTCCTGTGTGTGTCCTCATATGTGGTTTAAGTTGAAACTCTAGGCCAAATGTTTTCTTACAAACTGTACAGCTGAATGGTTTCTCCCCTGTGTGTGTCCTCATATGTGGTTTAAGTTGAAACTTTAGGCCAAATGTTTTCTTACAAACTGTACAGCTGAATGGTCTCTCCCCTGTGTGTGTCCTCATATGTGGTTTAAGTTGACACTTTAGGCCAAACGCTTTCTTACAGACTGAACAGCTGAATGGTTTCTCCCCTGTGTGTGTCGTCATATGTATTTTAAGACTATAACGATCAGCAAACACTTTCTTACAAACAGAACAGCTGAATGGTTTTTCCCCTGTGTGTGTCCTCATATGTCTATCAAGACCAAATCTTACAGGAAATACTTTCTTACAGACTGAACAACTAAATGGTTTCTTCCGTGGGTGTGTCCTCATATGTCTTTTGAGACTAGAACTATCAGGAAACACTTTCTTACAGACTGTACAGCTGAATGGTTCCTCGCCTGTGTGAACTCTCCTGTGTATTTTTAGTTTATATTTAGACCCAAATCTCTCTTTACAAACAGAGCACTTGTGTTTCCTGCTCTCTGCCCCTTTGCCAGTTCCTGACATGTCTCCATTGTCCACAGTGGCTCTGGTCTCTGATGCAGTCTTGTATCTGGGGGACAAACGTGAGTTTTGTGCAGTGGAGCTTCTGGCTCTGACCTGAACTTGGTTGTGGTGGTCTCCATCAGCCCCTGTGTCCCTGTGTGCAGGTGAACAGCTGAGTGGAGCTCTCCAATCTTCATCACTGTCAGTGTCAGAAGAGTGCTCTGTGTCTCCCTCAGTCTCTGAGTGGACATGTGTCTCTGCTCTGATGTCTTCTCCCTGCGTGTCCTCTCTCTGCTCAGTTTGTCTTTGTTGAAGTGGTGAGGACTCTTCTGTCTTCACGCTCACAGCACTAAACTCTGGGACAGACCTGAAAAATATGACACATTTTTATATTTCAAACCCAATCTGACTATTTGTAATAGAAATGAATAAGTATGAATAACAAAATAAAGAATTGCAGTTTGAAAGTGTCTGAGACTCACACTTGCAGCTGATCTTCCTCCTGTTTGATGTCGTGTTCTTCTTTAATCTGTAGAGTCAGACCAGGACTGAGAGAGGGGAGCTGGACAGCTGCAGGAGATAAGAGAATACACACTTACACATACACGTGCAGTCTTGTGTCATGAACACTCTGTGGACTTGTCTGTATTCTACTTTAAGGGTGATGGGTGTCTTTTCTGTCCATTTATTATTTATTTATTCATTCATTATTTAATAGGGACAGTGCATATTAATGAACAGCCCCACTTGTCGGGTTTATTGGCAATGTGTTGGCGGAGAGTGCCAGCTCTTGTGCCTTTATAAGACACCATGACTTCATCCACACTGTGCTTGTAAGTGGATGGGATGAGGAGACATTGCTTACGAAGCATCTCAAAAAGGGGCCGGATTTTGTAAAATCTGTCAGGGCTGCCATCACCCTGCTGATTATCACTGAAGTGAATGTAGCGCCGTAACAGTGTGAATCTCTTCTTCCGCATGATATCAGCAATCAAGTTAAAACGTGATGCAGGGTGCCAGTAGTCTTCCATGGCTGGGAAGTTGAAAACACCCATCAAAAGTAGCATAGCCAGGAAATCTTCAATCTCACAAGGGTTCATTTTGATAGGATCCCCCAACTCCTGGGCAGAGTACAAGTTGGTTTGATTAGCAATATGTTGAATCATCTCATCAGTGAATCGCATTTTGAAGCACTGAAATGGTGTTTTCACAGCATCCGGGGGTGCAAAAAGTTGAATCAGGAACCTGGAATTTCTCAATATCTACATGCTTCCAAATTCTCCTGGATTCTTTTTTTTTCTTTTCAGCCATTTTTTTCTTCTTTGAGCCTAGGGGTGACAAAGGGGCCTCATCCATCTCTTCCATGACTGTTTTAGGATGTTATTCCCTTTTAGTTTCCTCTTAGCAGATGTGCTTGTGGAGGGCATCTCCTCTTCATCCATAGATTCAGTGGAAAGATCCCCAATCATTTCAACTTGTTTGTGCAGATAATCAGGATCCCCCATTATGTCATCATCATCACTCAGATCAGCCTCAGAGTCTTGAGGATCTTCTGGTACAAGGGCCTTAAAATTCTGTGGCCGTGAACCATAAAATGATTTAGCATCCATCTTGAAGGAGATGGAAGATTTTAAGATTTAAGATTTAAGATTTAAGTCTTTATTTGGTCTCACACACAATGACACACAGTGACACACGGGAGAAATTTGACTTCTGCATTTGACCCATCCTTTTTCAGGAGCAGTGAGGGGAAAAAGAAATCATCCCACATATAATTTCAGTATAATAACACTATAAGTGTAACATACTGACAAGAATGCATGAACATAAGTGTTTTTATTCAAGCTGTTACCATACGGTTGAGTTGTCACTCCGTGCTAGGGCTGCTCGATTATGGAAAAAAAAAATCATAATCACGATTATCTCAGTCAATATTGAAATCACGATTATTCAAATGATTTTTTCAAAATCCCCTACCTACATACACACACACACACACACACACACACACACACACACACACACACACACACAAACACAAAGTGGGCTACTCTCCCCTTAAACATGTATTCTTCTTCTGTCTTATTCTACAGATTGCCCTAAACTTAATAAAATACAAACTAACAAATATAAACATAAAATAGCCTGGTGCTATGATATACACACAGGCACACACGCACACATACAAACAAAAAATTATCACACACAGCTATTCCTCACTTTCCTCACACAGATTTCTCCTCAGTATAGTATAATATAATATAATATAATATAATAAATATAATATAATTAATATAATTAATACAATATAATATAATAGCTCTAAAATAGAATAGTGATATGACAAACACACATTTCATGACATGACTTACCAAAAGCAAGATAAGATACTCTCCAGCAAATCCGAAAAGAAGAAGCTCCGAGATGAAGTGTTGTCCGTCATAAGTAATTCACGTATCTATTGAAAATGACGATCACGTATCTCTACAAAGTCCCATGTAAAGTGTGTCTTTGTACGTTGTATTCAAAATTCGATTAATTGCACAGCCCTACTCCGTGCCAAGGTTTACCATGGAGTGACAACCCATTTGGTCAAGCATGTTTTTAAAAAAAATTGACCCTTATAAGATGTTTTTGTGTTGCATCAAGTTACATAATTCTGTTAAGTAACATGTTAGATGATTGCCTGGAAGAATCCATGACTCATCGCTGTACCAGCGAGTGAGTCTGGTAACGCTTGATCCACAGAATGCACTGCTGTTGCGCTTAGACAGACAGCTAAGTGAACCAATCAGAGATTGCGCCATCTTGATTCAAAACTGAGGAGGAACTTTCGCTGCCTAAGAGTGACTTTGCGGGCAAAGGCGGGTGCACTGACGTCACCATCTTTGAACGAATCAGAATCGCGGAGTCCGTTTGTAACCGGAGGAGCGAGAGTGGATGGAGGGTGTCCAAATGGTATCGCGTTGTATAGGAAATACAGAGAGATATCATTTGGCTGGCCAGGTAAGTTAGATGATGTAATATGTTGAAAAAACTAATTTACCTTTGAAAATGCAGCCAAAAGTAGTTCAGGTGTCAGTAGTGATTTTTCTGTTTTAAACTTGCTAGCAGCAGGACGAGTGAAAAGTCCTACTGTCAAAAAGAGTGACATCTGGTGGATATTTTATGCATAGCATACCTCAACCAACCAAGTAGTAGAGATGACCCAATTAGGCTGAGATCCGTTCAACACATTTTCCAATAAGATATAATGACTCAAAATGTGATCTACCAAATGGTTAAGCAGAACATTAAAGGATTTAAAGTTAATATTTACATATTTTGCTGAGAGCTTGTGCTGACCAACTCGCCGGGGTGTTCACCAACATCTTCAACCTGTCTCTGAGCCAGTCTATCGTGCCCACCATCTTCAAGACCTCCACTGTAGTCCCCATCCCAAAGACCCCCACAGCATCCTGTCCTAATGACTATCGGCCCATAGCACTCACATCTGTCATCATGAAGTGCTTTGAACGAATCATTAAGAGACACATCTGTGACTCCCTCCCCGACACCCTGGACCCCCTGCAGTTTGCATATAGAGCAAAGAGGTCTACAGATGACGCTATTGCTCTAGCAGTCCACACCTCTCTTAGTCATCTGGAGAGAGGAAATACATATGTGAGAATGCTCTTCATAGACTACAGCTCAGCATTCAATACCATAATTCCCTCCAAACTGGTCTCTAAGCTCACCGCCCTGAGCCTGGGTACGTCCATCTGCTGCTGGATATGGGACTTCCTCACCAACAGGCCACAGGCCACAGGCCACGGTGAGGATCGGCAGCCACCTCTCCTACACACGTGTCCTCAGCACTGGGGCACCCCAGGGCTGTGTTCTCAGCCCTCTCCTGTACTCCCTGTTCACCTATGACTGTACCGCCAGGCACAGTTCCAACATCATCCTCAAGTTTGCCGACGACACCACCACCATCCTAGGCCTCATCACTAACAACGATGAGAGTGCCTACAGAGACGAGGTGAAATCACTGACCAGCTGATGTCAGGAAAATAACCTCTCTCAAAACTAAGGAAATGATGGTGGACTTCAGGAGACAGCGTGTAGACCAGCATCCCCCCATCTTCATCAATAACGCTGAGGTGGAGCAGGTCAGCAGTTTTAAGTTCCTTGGGGTACACATCACTGAGGATCTGTCCTGGACACTACAGATACTGTGGTTAAGAAAGCCCGACAAAGACTCTACTTCCTGAGGAAGTTGAGGAAGTTTGGTATGAACACCAGCATCCTCAAAAACTTCTACAGGTGCACCATCGAGAGCCTGCTGACGGGCTGCATCACAGTGTGGTACGGAAACTGCACCGCTCAGAGCCGCAAAGCACTACATAGGGTGGTGCGAGCGGCAGAGTCTCCCCTCCATCCAGGACATTTACCACAGCAGGGGTCTGCGTAAGGCACGCAGCATCACTAAGGACCATACTCATCCGGCACAAGGACTCTTCTGTCTGCTACCCTCTGGTAGACGATACAAGAGCCTGCCAGCACGCACGAAAAGACTCAAAAACAGCTATTACCCCCAAGCTGTCAGACTACTGAACTCTGGGTAATACTCTAAATAATACTGAACTCTCAATAATACTGCATTAAACTACCTTTCATTATGATAACAGGAGAAGTTCAATTTGTCAACTGGACAAAGTTTCACAAATTGAACTTCTCCTGTCATCATGGATTCTACCTGGACGACTGAGGGACTTTTCACGTACCTTTCATTATGCATATGTTTACTGCTGCTGCTCTGTATGAATGTATCATGTTTGTCACTACCTCACTGTAAACTACTGTTACCTGTGCAATAATCTGTGCAATTACCTATGTGCAATATCTATACCATACTATTTGCAATACAAAATCCACATGCAACACCTATACCACACCATATTATGTGCAATCTGTGAAATACTCTACTTACACCTTATTTGATCTTGATTTAATCCTACCTGCACCTTTGTACTTTATTATTTTACTATTACTTTTGTATTTTATTACATATTTTATTATATTGTTTATTATATTGTTTACCTCTTCCCCTGCACTTTTGCAACACTTTTTACCATGTACTATTATTGCATGTTATTAGTACTTCTGACTATCTTAGCGAGTCAACGGTTCTTCTGATCCTAAGCATTTCATTGCAATGTTGACCCTGTGTTGATTCTGCATATGACAAATAAACAATCTTGAATCTTGATTATATTACGTTATTTCCATCTGGAAATGATGTAATGTAATCAGCAAAATAAATATAGTGCTGATAGAGGTAGCAGTGGGAAAAAAATCTAACAAATACTATTTACAACAGGTGTGATGAATGAAATTTTCTACTACCAGTAGATATTTGTAGAAATAAGTATATCCTATTTAAATTTGCACTTATTGATGTACTGCCAACTTACATAGCCCTCTGCTGACATGTTGCTGCTCCAGCTCTTGTATTGTTGGGGCAATGCCACCTGGTTGGTTGTGGTGGTCTCCATCAGCCCCTGTGTCCCTGTGTGCAGGTGAACAGCTGAGTGGAGCTCTCCAGTCTTCATCACTGTCAGTGTCAGAAGAGTGCTCTGTGTCTCCCTCAGTCTCTGAGTGGACATGTGTCTCTGCTCTGATGTCCTCTCCCTGTGTGTCCTCTCTCTGCTCAGTTTGTCTTTGTTGAAGCGGTGAGGACTCTTCTGCCTTCACGCTCACACCACTAAACTCTGGAACAGACCTGAAAAATATAATAGACATGTACATTTCAAACCCAATCTGAATATTTGTGTAGGGGTGGTACCTCACGAGGGGGCTGCAGCACCTTTGGCCAGGCAAGGTTAAAGATCCCATGACATGGTACTTCTTGATGCTTTTATATGGCTCCTTAATGGTTCCCTAATACTGTAAATGAATCCTTCTCCAAAATCAAGAATCAGTGCATGAGAAAGAGAGATAAGATGAGAAAGAGTCATACATCTCTCTCTGGAACAGTCCATTATGGGCGTTGTTGCTTGAATGCAAATGAGGAGGACAGAGATGGCCTATACAGTGGTACCTCACCTTACGAAATTAATTCGTTCCAGAAGTGGTTTCGTAATGTGAAAAATTCGTAAGTTGAGTAGCTATTTCAATGGAAAAAGCCTAATTCGTCCCAAGGCCCCAATCCAAGGTTTTTTTTTTTATAGTGTAACATTGTGTTCTGCGTCCTGATTGGTTTCTCAGACTGGATTTAAACTTTTCTCACATTTGTCTCTCGTTTAAACACTAATTTTGTTGAAAATCTATGAAAGTTTAATAGTGAAGTGTGGGGGGAAGGGGGGAGAAAACTGCGCTCTGACACGTGTGATAGCGCAGCATGACCCGGCGTGGGGCTGCCAGCAGGTCTAGACCTGGACTAAACCTGGACTAGACCAGGACTAGACCAGGACTAGACCAGGACTAGACCAGGACTAGACCAGGACTAGACCAGGACTAGACCAGGACTAGACCAGGACTAGACCAGGACTAGACCAGGACTAGACCAGGTGGATTAAAGCGCCGCGCGCGGGTCTATTTCCTGGTTTCGTTTCGAGTCACAGCTGAGGCGAGCCGCTGCTCGAGGTGGAGGACCGCACGCAGTCTGAGCGCAAGAACGAGACCCACGAACGCATGCAAGAGCCGCGGTGGTCTAGACCTGCTCTAGACGTGGTCTAGACCTGGAAAGGGATGAGGCCGGTGCAGTGGGAGGTGCCAGTTTCCGTGGGACTCTGAGCGTTTGCTGGGCCCACGCGGTGCTCATCCACGCCAGGTGTGGTAATAGTCATTGTTGGGTGAGTGTTTTACAATGTTTTATATGTACCTATGGTTTGTGTTGATTTTAATCCAAGGGTAGAAGCAATCGGTTTTTAATTTGTTTGTTTTAATGATAGGGCTATCGGGTGTCAAACCTGGGGACCTGTGGCGTGGTTGAGCTGTGTGTGCAGGGTGTACGATGCACAGGTACAAATTTTTAGTTTTAGGGGTTTTTTGCCATATCAAAGATATTTAAAATTTGTTGTCAGGGTTTTTGTAATTGTGTGTCTTTTTTGTTTGTTTTTTTACAGTTTGTTGCTACCTGCTGTCCTTCAGCCTTAATTTTTGTTAGTTTTTTTTTTTTTTTCTTCTTTTTTTTTTTAAGTTAGTCCGTCCTAGTTAGTGGGTCTGAAATAAAACTAGATTCTACAGGGTGGACTAACTCCTTATTTTTCTTTGTTTTGTTTTGTTTTGTATTTTATCTATGGTCACTTCCCTGCTGAAAACTGAGCATTTGGCTGATTATACTGTGTATGGGACCTGTCGTTTGCACTAGTTGAAATGTGGTGTATTGCCGTGTCTATGAATTGCGGTGTATTGCAGTGTCTAAAACCCACAGTTGCTGTGTATTTTGGGTGGGTTTGCGGGTTTGCCTACCGTACACGGTGTTAATCAGGTTCCCATTTACAAGTTTGTCAGCTAATTAATCTCAGTCAATTCCTCTGGGAAACAGACCAGTTTGTTGCATCAATAAATAACATTAAAATTATTATTGTTTCTGTTTTTGTGCAACACTACAACATTTGTAATAGAAATTAATAAGTATGAATAACAAAATAAAGAATTGCAGTTTGAAAGTGTCTGAGACTCACACTTGCAGCTGATCTTCCTCTTGTTTGATGTCGTGTTCTTCATTAATCTGTGGAGTCACCTATAGACCTGTTTCAAAGCTACGTCATCACTGAATACGCACGCATTGTTGACTCAAAACAAAGCCACTGCCGCCATAAAACCCCCAGCGAAGATATAGAAGAGAAGAGAAGAACTCGACGTGAAATAAAGAGAAACAGATGGAAGAAATGATATTTCATATCATTCAACTGACATACACACAAGTGAACACCTGGGCAAATTACCCTAAACAAGCAGCATGATTAACTAGCAAGCACTAGACACCGCGAAGCTCACGGACATATTAACCGGGTAACCTCTACGACAGACACATGTAAACGAACACGAATAACTTTGTTAAAATGCATGATAAGTTTTCGCATGACCATCATAAATGGCATTTGACATGACTGAGATCACATCTGACTGGTGAATTAAGTCGTAGCATGTTACTTACCCTGCAACGCAATCAGAATCAGAATCAGAAAGGTTTTATTGCCATATGTTTGAGCATGTTCACAACATTAGGAAATTGCTTCGGTACTTGGAGCGGAATAAAATAGAATAAAATAAAGTAGAAAACTTAAATTAACAAATTTACAAGAATATAACAGTGCAGGTGCAGGTAATGGTCAGGTGCAAAAAAATCCAGCACAGGGTCGCTGACACAGAGCGGGGGGTGGGGTCATGTGACTGACACAGACCGGGGGGTGGGGTCATGTGACTGACACAGAGCGGGGGGTGGGAACAGTCCTAGTGTTATTATTGTTCAAGAGTCCAACAGCAAAGGGGAAGAAGTTGTTTTTATGGCGAGAGGTTCTGGTCCGAATGGACCATAGCCTCCTGCCTGAGGGGAGCAGGTCAAAAAATCCATGTCCAGGGTGAGAAGGATCGGATGCAATCCGACCTGCACGTGTCCGTGTCCTGGAGGTGTACAGGTCCTGAAGAGATGGAAGGCTGCAACCAATCACCTCAGCAGAGCGCACAACACGTTGCAGTCTCTGTTTGTCCCTGGTTGTGGCTCCAGCATACCACACGGTGATGGAGGAGGTGAGGATGGACTTGATGATGGCAGTGTAGAACTGCACCATTGTCCGTGCTAGCAGGTTGAATCTCTTCAGCTGCCTCAGGAAGTACATCCTCTGCTGGGCCTTTTTTATGACGGAGGTGATGGTGGGCTCCCATTTGAGGTCTTGAGTGATGGTGGTCCCCAGGAAGCGGAATGAGTCCACCGTGGTGATGGGGGTGTCAGTCAGGATGGTGGGGGGGAGTGAGACTGTGTGCTTCCTAAAGTCCACAATGATCTCCACTGTCTTCTGGGCGTTCAGCACCAGGTTGTTCTGGCTGCACCAGGACGCCAGACGGTCAACCTCCGTCCTGTAGGCAGTCTCATCCCCGTCCGAGATGAGTCCAATGACCGTGGTGTCGTCTGCAAACTTGATGAGCTTGACAGACTGGTGGGAGGAGGTGCAGCAGTTGGTGTACAGGGAGAAGAGCAGAGGAGAAAGATCACAGCTTGGGGAGAGCCGGTGCTGATGGTCCGGGAGTCCGAGACATTCTTCCCCAGCATCACATGCTGCCTCCTGTCCGTCAGGAAGTCAGCGATCCACCTACAGAGAGGATCAGGCACGTTCATCTGGGAAAGCTTGCCTTGGAGGAGGTCTGGGCGGATGGTGTTGAAGGCAGAGCTGAAGTCCACAAACAGGATCCTGGCGTAGGTTCCCGGGGAGTCCAGATGCTGCAGGGTAGGGCAAGTGTAGAGCCATGTTGATGGCATCGTCTACAGATCTGTTGGCTCTGTAGGCGAACTGCAGGGGGTCTAGGAGGGGGGCCGTGAGGGTCTTGAGGTGAGGCAGAACCAGGCGCTCCAATGACTTCATGACCACAGATGTCAGAGCCACAGGTCTGTAGTCATTAAGTCCAGTGATTCTTGGCTTCTTGGGGACAAAAACAATGGTGGAGGTTTTGAAGCATGCAGGCACATGACAAGCCTGCAGTGAAGAGTTGAAGATGCCCGTAAACACCGGGGCCAGCTCGTTAGCGCAGTGCAGTTGACGGTCAGAACATAGTTCTCGCGCTTGTTGATGATAGCCCAAGCATTGTACATGGTCGTCTTGTGGCCTTGTCTTTGACTGGGGTGAACATCAGATGCCAACACGCAAAACTCCCATTCGATATTGTGGTATTTTACCTCCTGTACATGGCCACACACAGCAAACTGGTAGGCATCCATGGATTTGTATGCGCGCACTTTCTCTCTTGTATACACGCTGGGCTTCTCCACTAAATAACAGTGGATATCTGGCCACTGTAAATCTGGCCACTTTCTGCGATCATACTGCCACTCCGTGATCGCATAAGGATCTGGTAGTCGAACCCCGTTGCTCAACTTGCTTTTGAATGTAGCTCTCCCTATCGTTCAGATACTCCGCTATGGTCCGCCGTGGCTGATTCTGGGTCAACAATGTGCGCACATGCCGGTGACGTCATATCTGTTTACTAACGGTAAAGGGGTCTATTGTGTTTGAGGTAGTGGGGCAGATGTGACATTATCATCACTGCAACAACAATCAGAGTAATAATAATGAAGTTCTTGTGTTAGAGTAATGTACACTGTGCAAAATCTTAGCCATTACTTTAGATTTACATTTTTAAAGAAATAGTTTATCTCATCACTCATTGCTGCACAGGACTTGACTCCAACTAACTACTGTAGCTACGACAACAAGTAGCAAACGCACCTTTTCTTTGCATTGAAAATTACATTTTCAGATACAGTAGGGAATGTTGCACTAGAGTCTGTGTTGCACTGAGACCACTTATGCTGTTGCACACGCTAGCAAAACAAGATGATAGTCAAATACAAACCTGAGATGTTCCCGACGTGTTTGGTTATAAATAAAAAAAAACATGTTCCATTTGTTCACTTGCTTTACTGAAGCATGGCAGCAGTGAAATTACAATAACCAAACACGTAGTTAAGTGAACATCTCAGGTTTGTATTTGACTATCATTTTTGTTTTGCTAGCGTGTGCAACAGCATAAGTTGTCCCACTACAACACAGACTCTAGTGCAACATTCCCTGTACAGGATATCGCATTCGTGTCCTGAAAAACGTTTATATAAAGTACGTTTTCAAATGATAAGCAGAATTTACCTGTCCAGAAGAAATTTCGCGACCAACGCGTCAGTCTTTAGACCCTTTGTCTGCTTCAGTGCGCGCCATCGCTGGAAGGAATCTCCAAGAATCACCTTCGTTTGGCTTCGCTCCTTTTCCCCTTGTCTTCTTCTTTCAGTGACCTCAAAAACGGACTTTCTTTTGCGGCTAACTGGTAGTGGATTCTTGTCTGCCATTGCAACAAACTTTGTACAAACTGTGAGGAAGCTCCAGTTGGAAAAAGCGGCTCAGAACCGCTGTGTTGGTGGAGTAAACAGAGTCTTGCGTGTGGAATGCGTAAGAGGCGCGCGTAAAACACGTCATTTCGATGGGGCAGTCCATTTCAACAGAACACCGTGGATCTATAATAAGAACTATGCAGAACACCGGCTGGATCCGCCAGACTGTGAGCTGTCCTCCGTGTTCGAGGGCCGTGACTGGTTCCAAGGTGGAGCAAAGCAGAACAGGAACGTGGATCCGGTCTGGTTTGTTGTAGGTCTATTTTGTTCTGAGCGGCCCGTGCTCCGCGCACTTGGTTTTTCCCAGGAGAAAAGATCCTGACGTGTTTTACGCGCGCCTCTTACGCATTCCACACACAAGACTCTGTTTACTCCACCAACACAGCGGTTCTGAGCGTCTTTTTCCAACTGAAGCTTCCTCACAGTTTGCACAAAGTTTGTTGCAATGGCAGACAAGAATCCACTACCAGTTAGCCGCAAAAGAAAGTCCGTTTTTGAGGTCGCTGAAAGAAGAAGACAAGGGGAAAAGAAACGAAGCCAAACGAAGGTGATTCTTGGAGATTCCTTCCAGCGATGGCGCGCACTGAAGCAGACGAAGGGTCTAAAGACTGACGCGTTGGTCGCTAAATTTCTTCTGGACAGGTAAATTCTGCTTATCATTTGAAAACGTACTTTATATAAACGTTTTTCAGGACACGAATGCGATATCCTGTATCTGAAAACGTCATTTTCAATGCAAAGAAAAGATGCGTTTGCTGCTTGTTGTCGTAGCTGCAGTAGTTAATTGTAGATAAGTCCTGTGCAGCGATGAGTAGCGAACTTGTTTTCTAGGATAAACTACTTCATTAAAAACGTAAATGTAAATCTAAAGTAATGGATAAGATTTTGCACAGTGTACATTACTCTCACACAAGATTTTTTTTATTACTCTGATTGTTGTTGCAGTGATGATAATGTCACGTCTGCTCCACAACCTCAAACTCGATGGGTGACTCCACATATTAAAGAAGAACACGACATCAAACAGGAGGAAGATCAGCTGCAAGTGTGAGTCTCAGACACTTTCAAACTGCAATTCTTTATTTTGTTATTCATACTTATTCATTTCTATTACAAATATTCAGATTGGGTTTGAAATGTACAAATGTCTCTTATATTTTTCAGGTCTGTCCCAGAGTTTAGTGCTGTGAGCGTGAAGACAGAAGAGTTCTCACCGCTTCAACAAAGACAAACTGAGCAGAGAGAGGACACACAGGGAGAGGACATCAGAGTAGAGACACATGTCCACTCAGAGACTGAGGGAGACACAGAGCACTCTTCTGACACTGACAGTGATGAAGACGGGAGAGATCCACTCAGCTGTTCACCTGCACACAGGGACACAGGGGCTGATGGAGACCACCACAACCAACCAGGTGGCATTGCCCCAACAATACAAGAGCTGGAGCAGCAACATGTCAGCAGAGGGCTATGTAAGTTGGCAATACATCAATAAGTGCAAATTTAAATAGGATATACTTATTTCTACAAATATCTACTGGTAGTAGAAAATTTCATTCATCACACCTGTTGTAAATAGTATTTGTTAGAGGTAGCAGTGGAAAAAAATCTATCAGCACTATATTTATTTTGCTTATTACATTACATCATTTCCGGATGGAAATAACGTAATGTAATCAATGAAATCAGTAAATAATAACTTTAAAAATATTAAAGCAAAAAGTAAAATGTTAACGGCACAAATGAAACAGAAAATATTTTTGTACAGTGGAGGAAATAAATATTTGATCCATTGCTGGTTTTGTAAGTTTGTTTACTGACAAAGAAATTAACAGTCTATCATTTTAATGGTAGGTTTATTTTAATACTGAGAGATGGAACATCAAAAAGAAAATCCAGAAAATAACTTTAAAGAAAATATATGAACAGATTTGCATTTCATTGAGTGAAATAATTATTTGAACCCTCGAGCAAAACCCTTGTTTGCAGCACAGAGGTCAGACGTTTCTTGTAGTTGATGACCAGGTTTGTGCACATATCAGAAGGAATTTTGGTCGACTCTTCTTTGCAGATCATCTCTAAATCATTAAGGTTTTGTGGCTGTTGCTAGGCAACTCGGAGCTTGGATTTGATCCGCAAGGGAAATTATTTGGACACAGTAGCGCCCTCTAAAAGATCTTAATTACCTGTTAAAATTATTTATTTGGCAGTCGATCTAACTAGAAAAACCGATGCCGATCCATGCGCAGACCTCTTGAAATACGATATAAACAAACTCTTAAAATTGTAGACGAAAAAACAAAGGCCCATCATTGCTACATTATTCGGAAGAAACACAACAGGGTGGGATAACCTGGAAAAAAAAATGCACATTCTATTCTTGTGTACAAAATTTTACATGACCTGGCCACTGTCCCAAGAATTTGTTTAAAAAATAAAAATCAAAACAGATCAACAATGTAAATGTGATGCAATGTATGAGCAAGCTCCAGAGGTGATTGTATAACACCATCAAGGAAAAGTGCCTTTGGACAGGCTGTGTTCTCTTTCTGCGCCTCTCAAACCTGGAACACCATCCCAGTGACTGTACGTGAGCTGTCTACACTCAGCTTCTTCTCTGATCAACTTGAGTCGTGGCTACTGGACAATCAGATCTGTCCACACAACTGAACTTGAACATCTTTTGCACATGAGCCGGGGACTACAGTTATATTTGTATATAGACAGACCCCCCCAGGATTTCGCGGGTATTTTTTGTGATTGTTGCGGGCTAAAATGCCTGAATTTGCGGGAGTTTTTCCAAAAAGTTGCGATGAAAGTTGCGGTGCTTTTAAGGTTTTTGTTGCGATTTTGTTGCGGGAGGAAGTGAAAGTTGCGATAAATAGTTGCGATTTACGCTTTTTGTAATTAAAATTTAGTAATATTTTGAATACTGAGTTATTACTGACAAAGAATAATACAAAGACACAGAGATCACAGATATGGTCCTAAAACAACCTTACCAATATCGAAAATAAATTACTACTAGGAGGGGAACTGTTTCACGCGGTCTTTTGCTGTTATTTTAGTGGGCAAATGGCACCGCAGACATGTTTCTTTGCCATTAGAAGCCGTGTCTCAATTCCCAGAGCGCGCGGCTCGGAGCGTGGCCCGAAGGGCATGTGCGTCACACATTTCGACAGTACACCGGCTCGACGACTGCTGTTCCACTTCTTTTTTGTCCCATGCGCAGTTAACACGCGGTCCGAAGACCGCAGTCGTTAAGCGGTCCGCGGACTGCAGTCGGGGCTGAGCAAGTGTGCACCGCCTTGACTGCAGTCTGAGCCCCCTTCGGGCCGCGCTCCGAGCTGTGCGCTCTGGGAACTGGGACACGGCCGCAGTTTTGTTTCGTCACACGGAAGTAAGACAGAATGTTGCGGTTTCCAAACCCAAACCTTTTAGCCGCCGAGAATATGAGGTTGGGTCCTATGGCTCGCAGATTTGTGACGCGCAAAGAGGAGGCTATGGTGACAGACACGCTGAGATCCAGATATGCGTTTTGTGCATTTATTACAAAAAGAGCGCACACAGCTATGACAGCGCAGCAGGATGAAATGGAACTCATGAAAACCAGCAGGATGAACAGATTAACGTGAAAGATGAATGAATGGTTTGCGTTCAACAAAAAATACGGCTACACCCCAACCCGGACTCTCTCCTCTGTGTGACAGGTGAGCGCGCGCTTTTACACGCACACACCCACACTCACGTGACCCACCGCCTCTGCCGCACACACACACACAAACGCACCGTGCACCTCATCTCAGTTATGTCTCCTACACAGAAGGAAGTTGGTCAGCGTTCAATACGTCGCCGATGATTGGTCAAAATGAGTAAAAATTGCGGAAAAGTTGCGGTGATTGGTCAAAATTGCAACACCGCCCTGAATTCGCGGGGATTGGCTGAAGTTGCGTTGAAGTTGCAAATCGCAACATCGCGAATTCCTGGAGGGTCTGTATAGATCTGTAAATAGATGTTAATGCAGTGCTTCTGTAAGTAGTGTTCATGTCTAAGTACATGTAAGTAAGTACATGTCTGACCTGTACATTTTAATACTAATGTCGTATGAGTGTGTTTTATAGTGGGTATTGGAGGCTTTTGTCATGTTTTATGAATTATGCAGGTTTTGTGGCTGGGCTTGGTCCAGCAGAGGACTAAGGATGGAAATTAGCTTTGGCTACGATCCTGTATATTTACAAGTACATGTTTGTCTCTTACATTATCTTGTCTTTTAATATACGTTGTCCCTTTAATCAAGAAATATGAAATATGAATGACATTTTTAAGAAAGCCCTGGCTTTAAATGCAGAAAAATGTTTTTAATAGGGCTGTCAGTTTAATGCGTTTATTAGATTAATTAGTTACACTGCAATTTAACGCGCTATAAAAATTAATGCAATAAATTATGAGTGGCATTCATTCATTTTAAATTTGGCGTGTGGCGAGCAAATCGCTGCCAGGGCCTTTGAATGGCAAGTTTATTTATAAAAAGAACGAAGACAGGACGATCAACAAGAACACCGTGATTCCCGATTACTGAAACTGCTCCAGCCTGACGGATCATTTGAACAATAAACACAAGATCCATTGTTCCCGGTGATAGAGCGAGTGCGAGCGCACTTCAACAAACCAACAAACCACGCTCGCAGAATTTGGAAAAGGAATGAGCAAAGCGAGCAACAAACTTGATCACAAAGTGGGTTGCCTATCTCTCTCACGAGATTAAAATGCAATTAATTAGATTAATTAATTACTAATCCTGTAATTAATTAGATTACTTTTTTGGCATGTATGAAATGATCAAATATACACTTAAATATACCAGAAAATCTAGACATTTTGTATGCCATTATATTTTCATTTTTTGAGCATTTTGAACCTGCACGTCACTGACCCATTTACAACTTCATGGACAGAAAAGACACCCATCACCCTTTAAAGTAAACTACAGACAAGTTCACAGTGTGTTCATGACACAAAACTGTATGTGTAAGTGTGTATTCTCTTATCTCCTGCAGCTGTCCAGCTCCCCTCTCTGAGTCCTGGTCTGACTCTACAGATTAAAGAAGAACACGACATCAAACAGGAGGAAGATCAGCTGCAAGTGTGAGTCTCAGACACTTTCAAACTGCAATTCTTTATTTTGTTATTCATACTTATTCATTTCTATTACAAATATTCAGATTGGGTTTGAAATATACAAATGTCTCTTATATTTTTCAGGTCTGTTCCAGAGTTTAGTGCTGTGAGCGTGAAGACAGAAGAGTCCTCACCGCTTCAACAAAGACAAACTGAGCAGAGAGAGGACACACAGGGAGAGGACATCAGAGCAGAGACACATGTCACCTCAGAGACTGAGGGAGACACAGAGCACTCTTCTGACACTGACAGTGATGAAGACTGGAGAGCTCCACTCAGCTGTTCACCTGCACACAGGGACACAGGGGCTGATGGAGACCACCACAACCAAGTCCAGATCAGAGCCAGAAGCTCCACTGCACAAAACTCATGTCTGTTCCCCAAATTCAAGTCTGCACCAGAGACCAGAGCCACTGTGGACAATGGAGACATGTCAGGAACTGGCGAAGGAGCTGAGAGCAGGAAACACAAGTGCTCTGTTTGTAAAGAGAGATTTGGGTCTAAATATAAACTACAAATACACAGGAGAGTTCACACAGGAGAGGAACCATTCAGCTGTCCAGTCTGTAAGAAAGTGTTTGGTGTAAACTCTGAACTCAAAAGACATATTATGAGGACACACAGGGAGAAATCATTTAGCTGTTCAGTCTGTAAGAAACTGTTTGCTGTAAGCTCTGATCTCAAAAGACATATGAGGACACACACAGTGGAGAAACCATTTAGCTGTTCAGTCTGTAAGAAAGTGTTTGCTGATAGTTATAGTCTTAAAACACATATGAGGACACACACAGGGGAGAAACCATTCAGCTGTTCAGTCTGTAAGAAAGTGTTTGCTGATAGTTCTAGACTCAAAAAACACATGAGGACACACACAGGGGAGAAACCATTGAGCTGTGCAGTCTGTAAGAAAGTTTTTGCTGATAGTTCTCATCTGAAAAGACATACGACGACACACACAGGGGAGAAACCCTTCAGCTGTTCAGTTTGCAAGAAAGTGTTTGCTGATAGTTGTCGTCTCAAAAGACATATGAGGACACACACAGGGGAGAAACCATTCAGCTGTACAGTCTGTAAGAAAGTGTTTGCTGATAGTTCTGGTCTCAAAGCACATATGAGGACTCACACAGGGGAGAAACCATTCAGCTGTTCAGTCTGTAAGAAAGTGTTTGCTGATAGTTCTACTCTCAAAAAACATGTGCGGACACACACGGGGCAGAAACCATTCAACTGTTCTGTTTGTAAGAAAACATTTGCCCGAAAGGGTAATCTTGAAATGCATAAGAGGATGCACACAGGGGATAAAGCAGTCAGCTGTTTACTCTGTAAGAAAGTGTTTCCTGTAACCTCTCATCTTAAAAGACATATGATGACACACACAGGGGAGAAACCATTCAGCTGTTCTGTTTGTAAGAAAACATTTGCCCAAAAGTGTAATCTTGAAACACACATGAGGACACACTAGGGGTGGGTGATATGGGCAAAAAAAACCCCAAAAAATCTTGATATTTTTAGGATTTTAACGATAACGATATTATGTCGATATCCCCCATTTAGCGTCAGCACTTATTTTATCACATGGCGATAAACTGTTTTAGTGCAGACAGCAGCGCTCGCTAATGCTGTAAGTTCATGTTAACCACACAAACAGCGACGCCTCCTCCTCTCAGGATGTGCACACACATCCACTGTGTTCATAAACTAATAATCCGTCCATAATACATGCATACACGCATTATACATAAGACACTGGGGTTCAAAGTGTGAGAAAAAAGTAGCGGTTTATAGTCCGGAAATTACGGTGTGTGTGTATATATAGGCTAATATTAATGTTCAAGCAATAGAGCTATGCTATAGGCTCGTACTGATTTTTACAATCAGACAACTGAGCCTGTCTAAAACTTTATACCCATTTCACCAAACAGCCCATCTTCTAGATGACAGGTGTGATATGTACATTGTGGAAGGCGGATTTGTGTGTGTGGAACTGTGGTTGTACCTGTTGTCCCTTGTCCCCACGGTGTTAAACGTGTGCAGCCTGGACATGATAAGGCAAGGACATATCTCCTGATAGCTGTCCAGAAATATTTGTTGTTTCCTAGTCTTTTTTTTTTTTTTTTAATTTATGGTTCAGCCATCTCACGCAAGCCTTGCAGTTCAAAACCAAAACTGTTTTGTCTGCAATGAATACGGGGAAACGTGGCGGTGACCATTGCAACACACGACGTTCGTCGTAATCTTGACGAGTGGCTAACAACACCGTCAGGTTAATGTCGGGCTAACTCTACATTTTATTCTTACTTTTTGCACTCAGTGGGCGAAAGGGGAGCTGGTGCTGGCTCACATCCCTGAATCTGAACTGTGGCGTGGAGCGAGGCAGGGCGGGGGAGTGGGGAGGAAATGAAGTGCTCTGATTGGCTGAAAGTTCTCTGTTTACATGCAGATCTCTGTGGATCTGTGGCTCAGCCGCAGAATCAACATCAGTGGCAATTTGAGTGAAACGGACAAAATGTGAGATCCATATGCGTAATTTAGAACAAATTGAACTTCTCCTTTTATCTTTAGAACAAAGCGTACAAGCAAACAAGGAGGTCAAAATTGCGCGCCCGCGAGGCAAAATGCGTACATTTTGGCAGGTCTGACTGCATCTCTTTGGCTGGTGATCAGTCTGGTGATGGCATTGGTTATGTTGCCATCGTTGACTTTTTCTGTCATACGGCACTTTTCTGCTGAATGAGTCCGCAAACGTTTGTTGGGTTTGCTGAACAGGTCGCCTACTTGTTTTTTTCTTGAACTGCAGAGTCTTGAAGTTTCAAGTATTTTTCGTACTTTTTACTGTGGTTGGTGCGGAGGTGGTGAAAGAGGTTCGTTGTAGAGCTTTGTTTCACAGCGATAGATTTCCGACAAATCTTGCATATGACAGTGTTTTGATCAATGTCAGTCTTTTCGAAACCAAACCATTTCCATGCCAGAGAAGTAGACCCGCGTCTCGGCACTAAATCCTTTGAAGTAGACCGAGCTTTAGCTGCCTCTGCCTGCATTTTCTCAAACTGCGCTGCTGACCTGTTACAAGGCTGCTCGCGAGAGAGGTCATGTGATCACCTAGGCCTACAAGTCGAGTGGCAGAGTCGAGCTGTGTGTAGGGAACACTGCTGTAATGTGTGTCGGCGTCTGTAAGTGTCGGCACACATTTCCTTGGATTTGGTGAACTAATTTAAATACTCGATAATGTAAATTTGCACATTGTTAAAACAACAATCACGATAATATCGCAGACGATATATATCGCCCACCCCTAGGACACACACAGGGGAGAAACCATTCAGCTGTTCATTTTGTAATAAAACATTTGCGCAAAAGGATCTTCTCAAATCACATATGAGTACACACACATAGACTGTTTATATAAACGGATTTAACTATGCCGTAGCCGCCGTGTTCCAAATAGGAAGTTCACATGCGGCTTTTCTGGCTCCTGCTGACTGGCTCCCATTGATTTACACTGGAATATTGGGGCCCTTCTCTCTGTAACTGCTGCAGTGAGCCTCGTAATTTTGTTTTTAAAATGTTTGTATTAAGTCACTGTGCATGATTTTTTTTTCTGTGTATTCAGTGTTTTTTCTGCTATTTTGTTTGTCAAAAAAATCCTATTCATAATATCGTGCCTGGCTTCAAATTCGCTCCTGTAACCGTGAACATCGCAAGCTTCATTTGAGTGGAGCCGAACACTGTGGGTGACATCACACTCGCTTAATCCACTTGTTTATACAGTCTAAGGACACACACAGGAGGATCAGCTGTTCAGGGGGTAAGAAAACATTTGTGAGGAAGCATCATCTCACTTCACAAGAGAGACGACGCACAGAGAGACCTTACAGCTGATTAGCCTGTGAGAACATGTTTTTTTGTCAGGAGTTCTCTGCATATAGAAGAACGCAAAAAATAAATAAATTCATCTGTATACATTTTTCTTTGCACTCGTGGGGAACTTGGTATTTTTCTGTACTACGATCAGATTTGAGCTGTGGCGGGTTGAATAAATCACTTCTATGGCTCATTATAGATACAAACTGACTACAAACTAAAGTAATTCATTCTGCATTTTATTGATTGCAGACCTATTCATCTGTTCAGTCTGTTTGAACGCTTTAATATATGTATATTCTCTATTACAATGTAATTACATTTGGTGAATGACTTTTATTTACTTTTTGTCCCAAGACTACTACATTCTGTTTTGTATTTATACATTATATTATCTTAAGGGCAAAGTTTGATTATAAATAAATTATACATTTGAATGTGTAAATACTGTATATATAACAACTAATAAACCTAATTAGGCCACCGTTGTTGTTCCCTACTGGACTTCCAGTTATTTTAAACACATTTGTGTCATGTTAACCAGAACTCCAAATCACATTAGGCTCTATTAAAAAAGAAAAAAAAAAAGTAAAGGTTTGGGTATCGTTACTCAGAACAAATAATTGAGTGTGTGATAATGAATATTATAGTAATGGTAATAGTTTAGTATTGCTGGGTTTCAGATGACATCCCAACTTTTTATGTCAATATTAATAGTATTTTAATATTGTCAAAATGCAAAATTATCAAAATAATCTGCCCCATCATCTCATTGTAGAATCTGAAAACAACCCATAGAGACAGTAATAATGTTTCATAATAGTGTTTCCATGCTGTTCCTTCCTACACCACCAGAGGGGCGCCATTGCAGACTGAGAGAAGCAACGCCTGCAGGACCCCCTGTGCCTCAGCTCTGGCACGGAAAAACTATAAGCAGTGTCTAACCAGTACAATAACCAGAGCTGACGAAGCCTCTCGGATGAGCGGCAAAACGTTTTCAACCAAACAAACTTTGTCCAGTTGACAAATTGAACTTCTCCTTTTATCACACATTATTACATGTTTTGGGATTTTGATTACCAGGTTTTTCTTGTCTTTTGTGCGCTGTCCCATATCAGTTTTGAGTTTCCATTTGCTTTATTGATTATACTGAGAAAGAAATTAGCTTTTGCTCTCCTTAATGCTCTTACTACTCTGTTTCTTAACATGACAAAGAGACCTCGATCATGAGTGGTTCTTGTTTTTAGTTCTTTTTTGAGGGCATGGTCACGTGCTTTCATGAGGTTTATGATATCTGTATTTATCCAGGGAGTAGTGTTTTTGTATTTTTTGAATCACATTTTTTGAGTGTGGTCCCCTATGGTTTTCTGGAGGGTATTTTGAAATGTAATGCGGTCCTTCTCACCATCGATACTTTCTACTCTCTGCGATCTTCGT